>JAOBSW010001250.1:0-80171 GCA_026214975.1 Gentiana macrophylla | reverse complement strand
AGAATTAATTTTGAGAGTCAATGAAGATGAAGTTGCTTTCAATATTTTCAAAGCTATGAACCATCAATACACATCACGAAATCATGTTCTTTTATAGAAGATATTCATTACATACTATGATAATCGATTTACCAACTTTTGAAGATAGATTAGAGGAATGTTTAACTTTATCTATCTATAAAGAAGATGAGGAAGACATTGAAATGAAAGAGATAATCCTTTCTCTAGATAAAGGAAGTTTTACTTTTAAACCACCATGGCATAAGTATTTAGAATTAGAACTAGAAGGACCGGTTCTTAAATCATCAATAGAAGATCCGCCTAAGAATGCGGAATTGAAACCGTTACCTTTAAATCAAAATATGCTTTTCTTGAAAATGATAACCTTTTACCAGTTATTATTTCATCAACTTTAACGAAGCAACGGGAAGATCAATTACTAGGAATGTTGAAAAAGCATAAGAAAGCTTTTGGATGGACGATTCTTTGATATTCGAGGTATTAGTCTGAGATATGTGTTCATAAGATAATTACGAAAGAAGATGCTAAACCTTGTATTCAACATAGCGCCGCCTCAACCCTAATTTACGATTAATCGTTAAGAAAGAGGTTATTAAGCTATTAGAAATGGGAATAATTTTTCCTATATCGGATAGTGAATGGGTAAGTCCAACTCAAGTTGTACCAAAGAAGGAGGTTTCACGCAAAGGAAAGAGAATGATAAGAATGAATGGATTCCAACAAGGAAATTACGAGGATATCGAATGTGCATTGATTTTAGAAAACTAAATGATCATACTAAGAAAGATCATCATCCACTTCCATTCATAGTACAAATGTTGGAGCGTTTAAGTGGTCATAAGTATTCTTGTTTCTTAGATGGTTATTCGGATATTTACTGATTTTCATTGCGGCAGGAGATAGGGAAAAGACTACTTTCACTTGTCCTTATGGAACTTTTGCTTATAAAAGAATGCCGTTTGGTTTATGTAATGCTCAAATACTTTCCAAAGATGTATGATGTCTATATTTTACGATATGGTTGAGAAATTCTTAGAAATTTTATGGGCTGACTTTAGTGTTTACGGAGACTCTTTTAATGGCTGTTTGTTACACTTAGAGCAGTGTTACAACATTTGTGAGGATACCAATTTAGTGCTTAATCGGGAAAAATGTCATTTAATGGTATCGAAAGGAATTGTACTAGGTCATAGAATCTCTGAAGTAGGAATTGAAGTTGATAAAGCTAAAGTCGAGGTAATCGAAAAATTGCCTCCACCAGTTAATCTAAGAACGTTAAGAGGATTTCTTGGACATGCGAGGATTTTATAGGAGATTTATTGCGATTTTTCAAAGATAGCAAAGCCTCTAAGTCATTTGCTTGAAAAAGAAGTATCTTTTAATTTTGATAGTAAATGTATGGAAGCATTTAAGACCACAAAGCGAAGTTGATTCTTGCACCCGATGTTGGTGGCACCAAACGGGATTTACCTTTTGAGATTATGTGTGATGCAAGCGATTTAGTTTGTAGGAGCTATTTTAGGTCAAAGGTATAATAGAATTCTCAAAGCTATTTACTATGCATCTCATACGTTAAATGCACTCAAACTAAACTATGCAACTACGAAAAAGAACAAGCTGTAATGTAATTTTGCCTTAGATAAGTTTAGATCGTATATTGTTGGCTCTAAGGTAATAGTTTATACTGAGACCATTCGACATTGAAATATTTAATGAGTAAGAAAGATCACGAAACCACGCTCTTCTTAGATGGATTCTTCTACTTCAAGAATTTGATATTGAGATTAAAGATAAAAAAGGAAGTGAGAATGTAGTAAGCAGATCATCTAAGTAGAATGGAAATCGGGAAGAAATAGGAAATGAAATTAAGGATTCGTTTCACGATGAACAACTGCTTTAGAATAGATATGCCTTCAACCATGCAGTTATTAAAGAAAAGAATTCCTTCTAAGGAAAATTCACCTTGGTTTGGAGATATCATTAACTACTTAACTGTGATTACATTCCGTCTCATTGGACTTGGCAAAGAGAAAAAGTTCTTTTATGACTTAAAATTTTATTACTTGGGAGGAACCAGATCTTTTCCGTAAATGTTCGGATGGAATAATCGGAAAATGTGTGCTGATAATGAAATTTTAAGTGTTTTATCGTTTTGTCATGATCGTGAGGCGAGAGGTCATCATGGAGGATGGAAAGCGCTTTTAAAGTCTTGCAATGTGGTTTTATTGGCCTACACTTTATAAAGATGCGTATCGTATGTTAAATCTTGTGAGTCTTGTCAAAAATGGGGAAATGTATCTAAAAACATGAAATGCCTATGCAACCTATTTTAGAATGTGAGTTATTTGATGTTTGGGGTATAGATTTCATGGGACCTTTCCTATATCTTTTGGAAAAAGATTTATTCTTGTAATGGTAGATTATGTTTGAAATGGGTAGAAAGCTGAAGCTCTTCCCACTAATGATACCAAAGTTGTTATACGATTCCTTAAAAGAATATATTTACACGTTATGGCATTCTAGAGGCGATCATTAGTGATAGAGGTTCGCACTTTTGCAATCGACCATTTACTAAGTTAATTGAAAAATATGGTGTAACGATAAGTTAGGAACGCCTTATCATCCGCAAACCAAAGGGTCGGTAGAGGTGTCAAATAGAGATTAAAAGAATCATAGAAAAACAAGTGGATTCAAACCGTAAAAGCAAGGCGATTAGATTAGATGATGCGTTATGGGCATACAGAGCACTTTTAAAACTCCAATTGGTTTATTCTCCTACAAATTAGTCTTTGGTAAATCTTGTCATCTCCCAAGTAGAGTTAGAACACCGAGCATTACAGGCTATTAGATTTTTAAATTTCGATCCTAAAATTTGTCGGTGATCATAGATTACTTGATTAATGTAATTAGAAGAATTTCGCCTTGATTCATATGAAAATGCTCGAATCTACAAGGAACGTACGAAATCGTTCCATGATAAGAGAATATATAGTCGTGAGTTCCATGTAGGTGATCGAGTGTTATTGTACAATTCACGTTTGAAGTTGTTTCGAGGCAAGCTTAAATCACGATGGGCGAGGACCATTTAAAGTAACACGAGTTTATAAATGGAGTCATTGAACTAAGCGATGGGAATACAACTTTTTAGCCAATGGTCACGAGGGTGAAGCTATTTACGGAAGGTGAAGAAATCTCTCGATAAATGAAGTGATATTGCCGATCGACCCTCGAAAGACTAAAAGCGATTACTCTTAAAAGTGAAAGTATCAAATCACCAGGTTTTATCTTTACTTTTTATGTCTAAACTAGTTTCGTCTTTTACGGATAGACGTAAAAAGAAGCTGGATGTCTTTTAGATAGATTAGGAGTTTTGTTTTGCTTTTAAAGTTTGGTTTTAATAGAGATATCGCCTTTACTATAGAAGCCTTAGTTTTTGAACAAAACAAGCAATTGTTGAGAGAGAAAAATTTGAAAGAAGTGTGTAATGAGTACGTCAAAGAAGCTCGATAAAGAGAAGGGCTAAGTTTTTAAGGAAGTGCGAATCTGTGGAAAAATTGAACACGATTGGCGATGTGGGAAAAATTTAACTCAATCTCGAGTGAGTGTTTGAATGTAATTAAGAAGGAACGATTAGGTGGTTAACCGAAAATCCCGATGGACTTCCAAGACTTAATTCAAACGCTACATTTCTAGGATATAGTTTGCTTGAAAGGTATGTTAGAAATCTGGAGTTTGTAGAAATTGAAGAATTAGAAACCCCGTAGGTTCAAGTATTTTATTGTTTTTAGTTTTATAAAATTTTTGCATAACTTTGAAAATCTTATAAAATTGGATCTTTATAAAATTAAGGAGTTTTATAAAAGTTTTATAAAAAAGTTTTTAAGTTTTAGATATTTTATAAAAATTAATAGAAATTTATTGAATTTTTATAAACTTTTAAATAAGTTTTATAAAGATTTTATAAATTTTGAGAAATTATTATAAAATTTATGAATTTTATTTTCTATTTTATTAAGTTTTATTGAGTTTTATAAGTTTTATATCAAAATCCAAAAATAAAAATTTGAAAAAAGCATAAAATTGCATACGGACCGATCCGGCCCTTACACCGGACCGATCCGGGATCGATTTAACCTAAAGGGACGGGGACACTTTCTTCTTTCTCATTTCCAACTCTTTTCAATGTGACCCTTTGCCTCCTCCACCCCAAAAATTTTCTTTTTTTCTTTCAAAATACAATTTACACTAAACCATTACATATATTCTTCCTCTTTTGTTCTCCTCTCTTCAACACAAGTGAAGAATTTGAAAAGATCAAACACAAGTTTCATTTCATCCCGGAGACTTATACGACTTTTCCGGCCACTTTTCACGGTTTTGTTCATTATAAGGTATAATTTGTTTACTCTAGTTGTCAATTTCATAATTTTTATAATTTTTAGATTTATTTTCAACTTTGTTTTGAATTTTTAGTGTGTTGTGACATCTTATTTTGTGTTGTTTTTATTGTTGTTTTTATTGTTGTTTTGTCAATTCAATATCGTAGAATGGCCTCATCCAAATCGAAAATTCTCTACAGAAAAGCCTAATATTCCAATAGAAATACCAATCGTAGAATTAAGAGATTTAACACCGGAAGAAGAATCATTAGTTTTGTTTGCTTCTGACTTCACCTCAAGCTAAGAATGCTTATAGGAATATCTATAGTAAATGTGGAGTTGTGTTGGAAAGAGGCTTAGATTTTGATGACTTAGGAGAGGAGGTTAGGCGTATTTTTGCTAGACGCCAATGGTTGGATTTTGCAGCTCAAAGGGGCGAGAGAGATCAATACTACCTTAGTGGCGAGAATTTTATGCGTTTTGTCTACTTTGACACCCACCGAGGTAGTATGATAGAGTCTATTCCCCTAGGTCTAGACATGTTTCTTTTAGTCGGAACCGATTAATCTTTGTTTTAGGAGTAGAAGTTTTCCATGAAGAAGATTATAGAGTGTTTATGGATTAGATGATCCTGCTATGTATGAGCAGATTGCCTCAGAGCTCGAGAGGAGTTTGATGCTACTGTGAGTGGGTGGACAAATGATTTAATTATGGGAAATGTTTTAGAGATCGAGGGCAATCAAAAGATTTTTAAGCCATACTCTCTATCCACTACCAAACACACCGCTTTGGTAAAGAAGATTTATGCATTACTTGGCGATGATTCATGATATTAAGGTGGATGTAGGGAAGATCATGTATAGAAGGGTTTTCGAGTTTATTATTCTTGCCAAAGCGAGGAGTCACATGTACTTTCCTGGCTTTATTTGATTTATGTCGTAGATCGGGAGTTCCTTTCTTGTCTAACGACAAGTTGATGATGGCGAGATGAGTCCCTGATAGGCCCTAGTCCGAGGAGGTCTCGGAGGTTCGATAGACTCGATAGTTAGGCGTAGTACCCCTCCACCAGCTCCACCAGGTTCCACGGTTTGGCATTTTCATCTTTTACGAGCAACAATGACTTCTCTCCCAAACACTATTACATACGATATGTTTCAATCCTTAGTATCGGATGTAGCCGAGGACGAGGCTAATATGGCTTTGTTTGGCTTTGGCGAGTAGGCGGTGGAGTGATGATTTACGTAGAGGATCTTTGAGACATGAGCGGATGCATCTTGATCCTTCTTTCGATAGAAGCGCCTATCCGCCTGTCAATCTAACCCGTATACGTTACGAGAATGGATAGCACCTATTCCACCATCTCGAGCTTTCATCATATGCCAAATCCTTTTGGAAGCCGATCCTAGTGGTCGAGGTGTCTTTTATACAGTGTTCTCGAGTGTGCGATTACATCTAGGCGGGGAGGATTTTGATTTTGCAAGGATGACGTCAAGTATGAGTTCGATGGATCTCGGCGATTCGATTCGGATCACGACTACGTTTCCCACGCCCCGATTCGTCATCGATTCCAAGTATGAATGATCCATTTACAATCGCGGTGATGATGATGTTGACATTGTTTGATTTTAAACAACTTATATTTTTCTAAACATTTTATGATTTGTTTATTTTATTTTACGCATTTTAACTTTAGTTGATAAGTTTGATAGTTTGATAAGTTTTCGATTTCATTAATCATATTCTCGTCGTGATCGTAAATTTATTTTTAATAGTATTTAAATATTTCATAAAAAATCAAAAATCTAAAAATATATTTATCATTCGCATGTAGTATTAGTGTGTCGTTTTATCCGTATCGGTGAGATAATATTGAACAAAGTTAATTTTATAACTTTATAGCTTTATAGCTTCTCAAATAGCATGAAGGCTATTAAGTTGAACAAAGCAAACTTGAACTTTACAACCTTCATACGGTAAAAAATCTTAAAGCCGGACCGGTCCGCCGGTTTGAGACCGATCCGGGAATAAAAGCGCTTAGTCATACTTGAAAGTGTTAGTATGCATGCACGCGTACTCTAATTTTTATCCATTTAAGGACGAGAGAGGTTGAAAGTAAAAATTTGCCAATTCACTCACTACTTTCAATCCTTTTCTTTTTCTGCATCTGTTTAAACTAAAATGTCAAACCGATCATCACCATCATCAATTCATACGATCCGGAGGCGCTTGATGTTTTTGTCCCGAGTCTAGCGCTTCAAATGTTAATTTGTTGGTGAATGCGAGGTTTGCAAATTCTCTATATTGATGGAAAGGGTATCAATTTTGAAAAAATTGATCGATTCGGAAGGATTTAATTTAGAATCAAGGATGGAAAAATTTGTTAAGCAACCTCGAGGAAGAATTAATGTTTCTATTGTTAGGGAGTTTTATTCACTCTTTCTCTTGTTGATCTGGTAGATCATCACGACTTATATCTGTTAGTGGTACACTTATTCACCACACCTCATATTATCAATCATATCTACGAGATACCGATTTTCAATCAAATCCATAATCTTCATTATGAATATCAATGGGGATTAGGAAACTCTTGTCATGTTGTTAACTATGTCACGGAAGCTTTTCCGTGTCTGTTTCGAGTTCGATCAAAATTACGACTCTACCACTTCACTCTGCTGCTCATCCGAGCATGGAAACACTTCATTAACTCACGAGTCTATCCGACTAGTGATTTTGCATGGGTTAGTGATAGTGAGATACTTCATTGTTTGCATTAATAACCTGAGCTTATGTGGGTGGGGGATTTTGATTTTTAGGGCGGCGATAAACTTTGCGGTGGAACGGTATAATAATGGAAGGCCGATGCCTTTTGCTTGGTTAATTTCAAGGTTATGTATTCATTTGAATGAAGTCCACGAAATTGCTTCCGATGAGATATATCCGTCTCGTGATTGTCGTAGAGGATTGCTACGGTAGAGAATCCGGGTTGTTAAATCAACTATTTAAGATAGTTGTTAGTGGTTTTATTTAATTTAGTTTAAGTTTGGTTTGCTTTAATAAGTTAGAGTTGATTGAGGTTAGTAAGTTAATAGTCAGTTTGTTTTATTTTTAGTCTGTAATAGTTTCTTTTTGTTTAATATATATGTTGTTTGATTTTAATATACGTGTGTTATCAATGTTTATAACGATCATCTATAATTTTAATTTAATTTTCGAACCTACTTTTTCATACTTATTGAACATCGGGACGATGTCAATTCGTAAGTGGGGAGTAGAGTTAGGTTTGAAAATTTCATTAAAATTTTCGAAAAAATTAATAAATATTTATAAAATATAATTTTTTTCCATATAAATTAGTACTTTAATTACTTATTTCTTAGTTTTAATTTTTCTTGAATAATTTAAGTTGGTTAATATATGAATAAAAATGATATAATTAGAGAGGATTAATTTTTGATTTAGTAAAATATATTAGATATATAATGAATATGTTTTATATCTTTTATAAGATTTTAAGATTTTGAGTATGTATAACTAAATAATTTTTATCAAATATTTCTTTTATGGAATTATTCAAGTAATTTTTATATTTATAAATAAATTTTAGATAATTTTCTTTTAAGATTAATTATGAATTTGGAATCAAAATTAGGAATGATGATTTTGGGCACCACAAAAATATAACTATAGCCAAATAACTTTCATGAATAAAATTTCCAATTTTGACCCCACCTCACCTTTTAAAGAGTGATCAAGACCTCACTTTCGAATTTTAGCCATTTTGATTAACTAGAAATTTCCGATCCTTAGCTTATTTTGGTCTACATTTCTTTGACATTCTTGAGTTTATGCACGTACTTATGAGAGGAGATGATGACGAAAAAGTTAAAGAGTTGAGAAAAATGGTATATCTTGAGATTGGAATGAGTTCGAGATATGTTAGATTTTTAAGAATTAAAGCACCATTTTTACACGAATAAATCGAATATCAAGTATCTTCCTATCTTTGATCGACCAAATATATGTCCGATGATAGTAGTCCAATTAGGGATTATCTCGAAATGTCCTATTCTTTGAGAATGAAGGCATAAGTCGAATCAAAAGATCTCAAGAATGATTACGTGTTTAAGAAACCGGACTCGTAATTTTAGATCGAAAGAGTAGTACTCCGATCAATCTTGATGAAGCAATGCTTGTGAATTTGATTATTTACACACACTCACGCTTTAGTTCTTAATGTTAAAAAAAAAAAAAAAAAAAAAAAAAAAAAGAGAAAAATCTGAAAAATAGTTGGAATAAAAGGATGTTCTTAATCGAATCGCTGTTTTGATCAAGAATGTGAAGAGCGTGAGTACGTGCATCGACTTACATCTTTCTCTTTCGATTTCCTTTTCTATCTTTTCGATTAACCAATGTCCTATCCTAATATATTAAGCCACTATGTCTTCTATCCGACTTAGTTAATGATTCCGTAATTCGTAATAATCGAGATAGAAAGTATTTCTAAAATTTTATTTATATTTACGAATTATTGCATGCATGTTTCCATCTAATTCATATTTGATACTTAATTCATTTAAGTTATATAATCTCCTTTCTTAAATTTCTATAAAATTTATAAATTATATGTTTTATTGATTGATATATATTACTTTTGAAATTTTAATCTAATCAATTATATTATCTCATTATATATATATTACGCTTATTTTTGCTCGAGGACGATCAAAAGCTAAGTGGGAGTAATTTGATGTATTATTTTTATATGATTGAATTTACGTGATTTTATTATGTTTTGTTGACAAATTCTATGTAAAATATCTAAAATTATGATATAATTAGTATAAAATATTAATCTTTGTAGTTTAGTATAGTTAGTAGTAAAAGTTAGTATTTATAATAAAAGTTGTAGTTTTGTGCAGGTTTTAGTAACCGAGGATATTGTGTCTATTTTACTACGGGTATTTTGTGTTTATTTCATTGCGAATCCTAAGATGAATCAAATCCAGTATCGACACTTTTGAAGTCAATACAAGTCGATGAAAGGAAGTTATAAAGCGTCATTGATATAAATGATCAAGGAATAATTGTTTCTAAATCTCGAAAAGGGGCGTATAATACAAATGGCTCATCGAGTATGTTTTACGAAGAAGTGGTCTTGATGAAAGTTGTAGAGAATTTAACGAGCTTTTCAACGGAAGTTCGATTATGTCATTACGATATCGAGAATTCAAGTTACGATTTTTAGAAGATTAAGCGTGTAATTATATATAATTATATATATAATTACACAGCACAAGTAATGATTATGTGTAACATTGGGGAACATCTTGAGGACAAGCTGAAATGATTAGCATCATTACACCGGACCGATCCGGCAAATTTACTGAGGACCGGTCCGGGAAGGAAGAAAAGTCTATAAAGGGGAGCATCGAGAGAGTTCATTTGGAGTGTACCAATATATATACACAATATTCTATATATATTCTCTCCTCTTCTTTCTCTTTTCTTCTCCTTCTTAGTTTGTAAATAGGCTTTATGCCAAAATAATGTAGTAGTAATGCGGTAGTAATGCTCGGGAAATTCTCGAAGGTTCGGTGTTCTTGAAATCGTTGTAAAATCACGGAAAAGACGATTTACGAATCAATGCAGATTATGTCGGGTAATTTCTATAATAATTATGTTTATGTTTGTTATTTTCTTCTTTTAGTTTTTATAATGTTATTAGGCTAGATCTAATAACTAGCCAAAGTTATGTAATCGTATTATTTCGATCTTTTCGTTAAAAGAATGATGTTAAAATAAAATGACTAAAATTGAGTAAAATGAATCTTTTTCTATTTAAACTACGTAATGATAATATATTCGAATGAAGTAATCAATCATAATGAATACTACATATAACTTGGCGATGAACCGACCGAGAGAAGTCGGGATATGAGTAAAAATAGAAAAACCGGAGGGTAAAAATGGCCGTCGATTAACGGAATCCTATTTCCTACCGAAAGCGATTTGTCCTAATAAAACAAATCTTATTAAAATTTGTATTCGAGATCTTAATAATGTTAAAATCACGGTTAATTGAAACTACACCGTTTGTATTAAATCGATCCGCTTGACAACCGGAGCCTCTTGAATAACATCGGCCATCGACAAATGGAATCACCTCTTTTATCCGGGGTAGATTTGTACTCGGTACTGTTTTGACTAACTAAGTTTAGCATGGGGCGATTGTGGACCTTGGGTGATGACTTTTGACATATGACAATTTCATACGCTCGTGTGAGGAGGAATTGTTGACATTAGGAGTACACCGTTTCATTCACTCAATTGGACCTAAAAAAGGAAGATCGAACACATTCTATTAATTAAAAGATCGAATAAATTAATTACATATACTTTGGCTAGTCTAGTCTATAAATTATATATTGGTATCTATATATTTATATATATATATATATTTTACTATTTATGTACATCTATATATATTTATATATCTATATATATTATATTAAAATAACTTTTAAATTACGCATTTATTTTATGTTAGTTAGAGTAGTAGTAATCATGTTATAAAAATGCGGTTTAGATCGAGTTAATAGCAAATCTTTGGTGTTTAACCACACTTAAAAGAATTACCACTTTTTCCTGAGGATTCGACACGACTCACCACTTTATCACTACAATTTGACCCGGTACACCGCCGGTTAGGATCCGTCTAACCTAGAAAAGGTCCATCCTCTTCTTGCGCCGTTTAAGGTGCAGTTTGGTGACGTCAACAGGTATACTCTGCTACCCAATATCTGTTTGATGCTCAGCTTACCTTGTTCAGCTAACTGGCTTCGATCTGACTCTGGTTCAACAACCAGATCAGATGAGTGCTAACTTGGATCAGCTGAGTGTTGCATTTCAGTTGACTGTACCTGAAGCTCCACCTATTTCTTAGCCCTCTCAGATTCAGCCCTGGTTTTAGATTCAGTAATCCTCCCCAATTATGAGCTAATCATTGAATTTTCATCAAAGATCACATCTCTGCTAAGTATGACCATTTTCTCTGCTGATGACCAAATTTTATAACCTTTCACTCCATCAACATACCCTAAAACACTCCCTTCTTGGCCCTTGGTTCAAGCTTCCCTTCATTTATGATAGTAAATCAGCTTCAAAAACCCTTAGGCGAGTAGTAGTCGGCGGGATTGCTGACCACATCTCAAATGGTGTCTTGAGATTGATCCATGTGTGAAGACTCCTGTTGATTAAGTAGCATGATGTACTCACAGCCTCTGCCTAAAATCCCCTTGATAAACCATCATTAGAAATCATATATCTTGCCCTCTCCAGAAGAATTTGATTCATTCTCTCAGCTACACCATTCTGCTGAGGTGTATTCCTGACTATATGATGTCTGGGAAAACCTTTATCGCTACAGAATGAATCAAACTCAAACCAGTAGAATTCCAGAACATTATCTGTTCGAAGGCTCTTGATTTTCTTGCCTATCTGATTCTCGAGTAGAGCCTTCCACTTCTTAAAACTATTGAATGCCTCACTCTTGTGTTTCATCATCACCACCCAAGTCATTCTTGAATAGTCATCTAACAAAGTATCTATGACCACTCTTTGATGTTAGGAAATCTCTGCGGGAGCAGCAGCGAATTCAAAAATTTATTTCTATCGACCCAAGATCGACTTCGTTTAAGCAATAAACGAATAAACTAAAGACGGCGGTTACCTTGGTTGATCTAAAAGATCGGCGCTTTGACCGTCTAAGGAGAGTAGTTCGACATGGAGCCGCCCAGTGTTCGGCCTCTACCGCTAGTCCACACGAACAGCACTTGGAATCCCACCATGGATTGCTATCGGAAAACCCGGTTGCTAGACCGGACTTTTCCTCCTCACAAACTCACTATAGGAAGCCCTCTTTCTTATATAAGAACTATGAGTTCTTGCAATTTTTCACAAGAACAATTGCTCTTGGAAGAATGGTGTACATAAGAGCTTGGCAAGCCCTCATATATATAGTGAAGGTGGCGCCCCAGTAGCTTGTAGGAAGGAAAACCTTTAACCAATAAAATAAGGAAAATATAATTGATTGATTTATCTCATTTAATATAATATCTTATATCAAATAAATCAGGATTTTGTCAATATCTCATATTGAATATTTCAAGATATTGTCAATATCTAATATTGACTATCTTTATTTTATTACTATAAATCAATTTACATGTGTGTATATATCACATATATATTACATATAAAAAAATCTATTATTATCATATATACATACATTGGTGCGCATCATGCAAATCACCAATTTGCAAATGTGTACACACGCATGTATTCATATTTATAAATATTAATATCTAACATTAATATATGGTAATACCATTAATTAAATTGCACAATCCAAGTGTATCTTATACACTTCAAAGTGGCGCCCCTTTGACCAACAAATTGGCTTCCGGAATATTCTTTAATAATATAATATTATTAATATCTTGTATTTAATTTATTCATAATAAATAAATAACACCATATTAATTTACCACTATAACCTTTATAGTCTCGAGATAAACTTTCCTTATTTGGTTATCATCTATAACCACATTTTAATCCGGCTGGATATTCATATGTGTGTGACCCGATAGGCTTCCGAATATGTTGGCCGTAGACACAAAGCGCAAATTACGAAAATGCCCTTCATGCCTAACGATCACGGGATAGCGTCTAGCAACACACCGTGATCCCCAATCATCGGAAGAGTCAAATGCAATGACTACTACCTTTCATGTGAAACAGTTACCGTGTAACTTACAATCCTATCGCTGTAATAATATCCATACGGTCGTTAGTCGAGTGTCAAAACATCAACGACCGTATCTTATAATCTGGATATCAAGCTCTCTCGAAGTAACTCATTTACTCCCACTTTGCAAAGATTCACGAGAGTAAGACATTCCTTATAAGAAGGCCATTTCGGATATTCGATCCCAATCATAGGATCACGCGATTCCCGGACGACCAATCATGTATACTCCGCATGCTTGATGTCATACCCAATCACTACCGCATGATCGCCCGTGGCTGAGGAAACCTCAATAGTGTCAAAGCATGACAATCCACACCGTGATGCCATGAAGACTCCGGTCCTAAGGATAATTACACAACCGCCACATAATGTGACACTTATCTGTGTAAGTGGGTCAGTCTAACGTACGCATTCACTAATACACGTCCACGTCACGGTCCAAGTGTCTCTACACTTCGATAGAGCGAGATCTATCCACCCGCTCTTAAAGACAGAAGACATCTAATACGTGCTGAGTCTGCTTATACTATCAATGTCTGTTTAATAGTACATCGACCTAGAGACATTTAAGTATCAAACTTATTAAAGTGATTAGAGATCTCATCAACCATAATCACCTATCATGGATTCTCTATCACAGTTTAATACTAAGGGCGTTATCATATAACAATTCATAATTGGTTCTTTAAAAGAACGAGATATATATGACAACATAAAGCCATTTAATATATGTATAAACATAAAGAAATAGTAGAAATGATCCGACCGGTCGGATCCGGTCCAACCCGATTGGGTTTAGGACACTATTTCAACAATCTCCCACTTGGCCTAAAACCAATCACTCGCACACACAAGACCAAGTTGAAACACAAGAATCTTATGCAATACTCACAACCAGCCCTAGCCATAAACGGATCGCTATCCGTGGGGACTCGAACTATCTTCATATCACGTTCCATATGATCAAGTCAAAGGAACCGCCTCAACACACACGAATCTCTGGCGAGACCACGGTCCTTGCTTCAAGCAATGAATCCACTTACTATATCGGCTATATAGAAAAGGTGGAAGAACCGTACAAGGTTCAAGAATGAACCTTCTAGATCCATGTCTTTGCTCCATAGCCTCTGTGGCACTCTTGTGTTTTGGCTAAGTTGTAGAGTTCTGATGACCCATAGCCAAGAACATTTCCACTCAACGTATCACTTAATCAAAGAGATTGCAAACCCAGGTCAGTAGCTCCCACTAGCCTTCATAAGACTCGGGATATAAATGCGTATATACGTTTATTTAATTCCAAGTTTCAATAAACTAGAAACTTTCCTTAACTTGTTTAAGGATATTCTCGACATTTACCAGTTTACTTTCATACTTTCTCATGACTATTCATGGACTATGAACATCCGGCATCTCCTATAAGATGGTTCCTATCGCAGTAGCGAAGGAAACCTTCCATAAGTATCATCATCTTTCACCTTATCTTTAGGACCAACGTCCTAACATAGACAGATCTCGTGATCTATGCTAAACTTCTTTTAGCATCACATCTATATAGGTAAACTATAATCTAACAACAGTTGAATCTATCGCTATAGATTCTTATTTCTAAAATAAGAACTGCTAATCCAAGTGCTTTCACAAAGACCTTGAACTACCAAACATTAATTGACTGTGACATGGGGTGATAATTCTCGAGATAGATATCTAATACCTTGCTCAAAAATCATAACACACTCCCACTATCCATCTTGCACATTGGGCATATCCTTCTTTTGACTAAATCAAACTCTTTTGATTATCAAACAAAGAAATTGTCTAGAGAAACTTGTTTGAGTCCATAAATGGATCTCGTGGGCTCACATATCATGTTATTGTCTATGAACATTGAGCTTTTTGCCCAATGTCTTCAACACTATCATATAGCCATGATACGAAGTTATAACAAGCATCATCCCGAATAGAATCCCAGGCTCACCGGCGGCATAAAGGTAATTACAAGGTTTACACCTCATACCCTTCACCGTCCACTATAGCCTTATGGTAATCATATTACTATCCATGTCGACCTTTCGAGGACACTCCTTGGGTAAGATGGACTAGGTTCATGACCTGGTTTGTCACTGATGGAATTCTTATTCAGATATTATGGCTCCTGGCCATATCTCTCAATCTTGCCTTTCAAACATTCTTTCATGAGTCGTGAGATATTCATTCTTCAAGATGAACATACCAACAGCCTTTTCAGGCTTGAGGTTATCCACAGACTTACAGAACTTTTGTGTGCCTTTGGCGATGTTATACACCTCATCGCTATGCGGCGTCTGCTCATGTTCCATTGGTTGAATATATCTTTGTGGTTCCCAAACTCTTTTGAGATCTGATTCACTCCCACTGTTTCTTTTGGAAGAAACACTTCCTCTAGAAGACAGCATGTTTGGAGACAAACATTTTGCTCCGCGGACAAGTAAATAATATCTAGCGTACTTGCTGAGATATTCCACAAAGTTGCATATGTCGTACTAGGCTCCAAGCCTTTCTGACTTTGCTTATGACAACTTCAAATCATCGGTTAAGATAGATTCGACATTATCATCTTCCATATCTAGTATGGAATTTATTCAACCTTTTTTCTTTGGAACTCGGTTAAGTATAAGGGCACTATCCCGAAACTGGTAAGGGATACTTAGATGGCTTACGTCACACCTTTATCATATAAAGCGTTGTTTCCATTTTGGGAACACAATCCAATTAATGTATCCCAAAGATGGTATCCTTCAAGGGAAGAATCTTATTCCACTTCGCAGACGACTTCAAAACACCCTTCGGTATTAATTACTTCAATCCAATTGGAGATTAATTCTAAATAGCTCATCAATCTCATATTCATACTAGCTCGAACTTTTCGGGCTTTGAGTTATGCACTTCATCTGAGTACACTTGACTATTTCTAAAAATAGTCATAGAGATTTAACGAACAATTATTTGTGGCATTAATTGTCATAAGCCAACAAACATCGGTATGTTTAGGCTTGGACAATTTTCTAGATTTTACAACCTTTTCATAAAAGGGTATTTTAGTCATCTTTAGGTAAGATACGTATTACCCACATGATTCATAATCATATGGTTCAACATCATCGAGAATGACGTTTGATTACACGCCTCATAGAGATTTGTGCCTAGAGTAACCACAAATCAAGGATAATGACCATACAAATATTTAGTTAAGATCTTATCACATATATCAACTATATAGTGACAACGATCTAGTATGTTAGGTTCAATGACCTTCCAACTTTATCGGAATAACATTTATTCTTTACAATTGAATATGTCTACTAAATCTAACAAATAACCGAAAGTATGTTCTTCATAAGAACCGAACATAATAACATTTATTTAGTTCCTTTATCGCTTTTACTAGATCCGAATATGGTAAGTGTCACAACGTTTGCTTCACCTTCCATATCTCAGTATTTAATCTTTCTAATTTAATCACACTCATAAGATATCATATATCTAAGAGTTGACTTGAACTTAGATTGATTTATCTCAACTTACTTGCCTATAATAGAAACTTCAATAAGTTCTCTATTTAAGCACATGCCCTAATTTCCTTTTTAATCCTTCAAGCACTTGTAAATATTTCTTAGTGTAGTCTTCATAAGACTTAAGAAAGATCACAAGAGCTATGTCTTTGATTTCCTTTCATAAAGAAAATCTAAAGTTTATTAAATAGTTTATTTAACCTTTTAAATCGTATTTAAAACATTAACTATTTAATTAACCTTTAAGCAATGATAGAATTAAGTTGATACTTAAATCTTACAATTTTGAAAACATCATTTCCAAAATTCGGTCTAGTCATTCTTATCCAACGTTTGAATAACTCGTCATCGTATGACCGAATGATTATATTGGATCGTATCCACTATCACGAGCTTCCGTTTTTCTTTAATGATTAAAGTCTTGGATTACTGCATCAGATATGTAGTCTCCTTGTCTCTAACTACTATAACGGGATTGCTCATGTCATTGCTTATTTTAAAAGGATTAATATTACTTAACCATATTTGAGAACGTTTCTCAAAAGGTAACAGTCATAGTTTGGTTTTACTAATCGAGAATAAAACATAAATATAAAGTTTGCTAAAACTACAACATAAAAATGAAAATAAAATAGTGTTGTTGTTTATACACGCAAAATCAAAAATGGTCTTTTGGTTTATGATTTTGCTCCCACTAGTCAACTACTTCCAATTGACTTTCAAGAATTTTTCAAAATTCTTTAGTGGCTGAGATCCCATCTAGTTACCTCGATTCCCGCGGTGGTCGATCAACCAAGATAATTTCGATAGGTAGGTAACTCTTTTACCATTCACATCTCTATGTGATTCTCGGTGGTTGACTAGTCAACTCTTTGGCGATACACATCACTATGTGTTAGTCAACCCTTTGTCTCTAAAGTCAGACGACCCTGACGGTGGCCAATCACCGAAAGACTCTAGTCAGGTCATAACCCAATATTCACGAGATCTCATACGATCATATCTCAATAACGACGATATACCCGAGGTAGGTCAACTCCCGGCGGTGGTCGATCAGTTGGATCCGAACACAGGCTCTTCACCGTCGTTATAATATTGGGAGACAATATTTCGACTTGATTTTTGTTGTGGAGGTATTTTCCGTAAATTAATTCACTTAATTAATTTTAATTTCGGTCTCATCAAATATATCTATCTCTATAGACATACATCCTACACATTTATCTAGATCGTGCCTAGTCATGCATCTATCGTATCATATAAAATAAATACAAGCACAAAATAAATCGTAAAAGTAACCGGTATGATCATGGACTTTTCCTGAGTGCGGTTTCAAATACAAATCCGACGAAACCGCGGGTCACAATCTAAGGGTAGGCTACTGAACCGCCAATAGGATCTTTAATGCTCCATTCTTCCCTTGGGATCTTCATTTCGTTTTCTTTGGTCTCCATCTTACGCTCCATTCTTGTTACATTTAATTCTATCTAATAAAATAAATACACCCGCCTTTGCAGGGGTCAGTCAACGGAATGGGATAAATCCAGAAAATAAACTAGGTCACGTTCTTCATAACGGTCTAGGACAATTTTTAAACCAACGAAAAATTAAATCATTCACATCTATCCTATCGGTTAAATTCCATGATCAATCGGGGTCCATATAATCATATTATATCTACTATATCTATTCCATACAATAAAATCTTATGAAAAAGATAAAATTAAAAATTAACTACTTGCGTCTTAATTAATCAATTAACATTTAATCCATTAAATAATTTTATCTAATCAATTAACTAATTAACATTTAATTAATTAAATGATTTTAATCGAAATAAAATTAACGATTAATTTTAAACGATTTTAATTTTGATTTTAATCAATTAGAACTATTCTAAAATTAAATTAAAATTAAATCACTCTTTTGTTTCTTTCCTTTTGATTCGTAATCAAAAGGGATGTCGATTGGTTTCTAAACCATGACACGACTAAACAACGAGATATCTATGCACAATAAATATCACGGGACGAAAAGTCGAGCACATCGAATAATCGAAGAGTGGGTTCACCGAGAATCCATCACTCAACCTCGACTTAACGTGTCGTGATTTGAATCTTGCATATATCGATTAATCACAACTATGAACTATATTGAAACATAAAATACACAAAACAAAAAAATCTTCTTTTCGTGTATCGTTTTACGAATCAAAACCTTTCATCTTTTAATTACGTGATATAAACGATAAAATTAACTACGCATATAAACATGCTTATTGCTTAAGCTCGAAGCTCGCTCCGATACCACTGTTAGGAAATCTACGCGGGAACGCAGCGGAATTCAAAAATTTATTTCCTATCGACCCAAGATCGACTTCGTTTAAGCAATAAACGAATAAACTAAAGACGGCGGTTACCTTGGTTGATCTAAAAGATCGACGCTTTGACCGTCTAAGGAGAGTAGTTCAGCATGGAGCCGCCCAAGTGTTCGGCCTCTACCGCTAGTCCACACGAACAGCCCGCCGGAATCCCACCATGGATTGCTATCGGAAAACCCCGGTTGCTAGACCGGACTTTTTCCTCCCTCACAAACTCACTATAGGAAGCCCCCTCTTTCTTACACAAGAACTATGAGTTCTTGCAATTTTTCACAAGAACAATTGCTCTTGGAAGAATGGTGTACATAAGAGCTTGGCAAGCCCTCATATATATAGTGAAGGTGGCGCCCCAAGTAGCTTGTAGGAAGGAAAACCTTTAACCAATAAAATAAGGAAAATATAATTGATTGATTTATCTCATTTAATATAATATCTTATATCAAATAAATCTAGGATTTTGTCAATATCTCATATTGAATATTTCCAAGATATTGTCAATATCTAATATTGACTATCTTTATTTTATTACCATAAATCAATTTACACATGTGTATATATCACATATATATTACACATATAAAAAATCTAGGGGGAATGAGGGAGAAGGACAAAAATATTTTATCAATTAAGTAGAAGGACAGTTTTTTGAAACTTTTGTATAAAGGACAAAACTATTTATTCACTGTCGAAATTCACTTGTGTTCGAAATTCACTGTTTAAATTCACTCCCGAAATTCACTGTCGAAATTCACTAATTTTCAAAATTCATTGTCGAGATTCACTGATTTTCAGGATTCACTGTCAAAATTCACTGTCGAAATTCACTGATTTTGGGATTCACTAGGAAGATTCACTGATTTTCGGGATTCACTGTTTGTCCTTCTCGCTATAAAAATTATGCAGTTGTCCTTCTCCCTATAAAAAATATGTAGTTGTCCTGTTACTTAAAAATATTCCAGATCGTGTCCTTATCCCTAATTTTCCAAAAAATCTATTATTATCATATATACATACATTGGTGCGCATCATGCAAATCACCAATTTGCAAATGTGTACACACGCATGTATTCATATTTATAAATATTAATATCTAATATTAATATATGGTAATACCATTAATTAAATTGCACAATCCAAGTGTATCTTATACACTTCAATGTGGCGCCCATTTGACCAACAAATTGGCTTCCGGAATATTCTTTAATTAATATAATATTATTAATATCTTGTATTTAATTTATTCATAATAAATAAATAACACCATATTAATTTACCACTATAACCTTTATAGTCTCGAGATAAACTTTCCTTATTTGGTTATCATCTATAACCACATTTTAATCCGGTGATATTCATATGTGTGTGACCCGATAGGCTTCGAATATGTTGGCCGTAGACACAAAGCGCAAATTACTTAAAAATGCCCTTCATGCCTAACGATCACGGGATAGCGTCTAGCAACACACCGTGATCCCCAATCATCGGAAGAGTCAAATGCAATGACTACTACCTTTCATGTGAAACAGTTACCGTGTAACTTACAATCCTATCGCTGTAATAATATCCATACGGTCGTTAGTCGAGTGTCAAAACATCAACGACCGTATCTTATAATCTGGATATCAAGCTCTCTCGGCAACTCATTTACTCCCACTTTGCAAAGATTCACGAGAGTAAGACATTCCTTATAAGAAGGCCATTTCGGATATTCGATCCCAATCATAGGATACGCGATTCCCGGACGACCAATCATGTATACTCCGCATGCTTCAGTATCATACCCAATCACTACCGCATGATCGCCCCGTGGCTGAAAACCTCAATAGTGTCAAAGCATGACAATCCACACCGTGATTCCATGAAGACTCGGTCCTAAGGATAATTACACAACCGCCACATAGTGTGACACTTATCTCGTGTAAGTGGGTCGATCTAACGTGACGCATTCACTAATACACGTCCACGCATACGGTCAAGTGTCTCTACACTTCGATAGACGAGATCTATCCCCGCTTACTTAAAGACGAAGACATCTAATACGTGCTAGTCTGCTTATACTATCAATGTCCTGCTTAATAGTACATCGACTAGAGACATTTAAGTATCAAACTTATTAAAGTGATTAGAGATCTCATCAACCATAATCACCTATCATGGTTTCTCTATCACGATTTAATACTAAGGGCGTTATCATATAACAATTCATAATTGGTTCTTTAAAAGAACAGATATATGACAACATAAAAGCCATTTAATATATGTATAAACATAAAGAAATAGTAGAAATGATCCGACCCGGTCGGATCCGGTCCAACCCGATTGGGTTTAGGACACTATTTCAACATTTGATTCCACCTTTGATGGACCCCAACAATTAGAATGGATATAATTAAGTGATGCTTTTGTACTGTGTTTTCCTGTTGAGAACTCGCTTCTATGTAGCTTCCCAAATATAATGATCATAAAATTCCAGAGTCTTGACCTTATATCCCATAAGAAAACCTATTGAAGAAAGGACCTGCATGCCTCTTTCACCCATGTGACCAAGTCTCATGTGCCACAACATGGTCTGCCATGTTTGGTGAACTATTGAGGATGCCACAACAGCAGGGCCAGATACAGTAGAGCCAGATACACTAGATCCTCATTAGGATGCTCAACAGCCATAGCTGTTGTGCCAAAATTGCTCTCATGCTGTACTTTTTCTTTGGACAATTGGACTTCCAATATCATTGCTCCTTACAGTAATTACAGACATCTGTGGGTTTAGGACATTTGAACCCTTCCTTCTTGGAATTCTTCTACTTAGACTGTCCATGCCCCATTCTATTATTGCTGATTGTCTGTCCCTGCTGCCCTGTGTCTCAGCTCCCTAGCATGTAGGGCTAACCTTACTATTGAATAGGTGTCCTAAACCCAATCGGGTTACCGGATCCGACCGGGTCGGGTCCTTTACAGTCTATTTAAGTTCATGTAATAACTTTATTATGATTAATAAAATCACTTTTGTTATTATATACTTTGTTTATTTATTAGACCAATTTGTGATATTGTGTATATGATAACGCCCTTAGTATTAAACTGTCATAGAGAAACCATGATAGTGATTATGGTTGATGAGATCTCTAATCACTTTAATAAGTCCATCAGCCTCTTTTTGATCCGTATGATAAGAAATCTCTTGATCCCGGCTAGCTTCAGTTAGTTTAAATAGACCAGGAGACTTTGATACTTAAATGTCCCTAGGCTGATGTACTGTTGAATAGGGCTTTGACAGTGCGAACAGACTAGCACATATTAGATGTCTTCTGTCTTTAAGGGCAGGGATATATCTCGTCTATCGAAGTATGATGACACTTGGACTGTACGTGGACGTGTATTCGAGAATGCGTACATTAGACTGACCCACTTAAATTGTTAAGTGTCACACTATGTGACGGTTGTGTAATTATCCTTAGGACCGGTGTCTACATGGCATCACAGTGCTTTGACACTATTGAGGTTTCCCTTAGCCATGGGGCTATCATGCGGTAGTGATCGGGTGTGATATTGAAGCATGCGGAGTATACATGTAAGGTCATCTGGTAATCGCGTACCCTAAGAGTAGGAGTGAATATCCGAAAGGGCCTTTCCATAAGGAATGTCTAGTTCTCATGAATCTTTGCAAAGTGGGAGTAAATGAGTTATTCCGAGAGAGCCTGATATCCAGACTATGGGATACGATCGTATGGATATTACTACATCGATAGGAATCTATTTACATGCTAACCGAGCACATGAAAGGTAGTAGTCATTGCGTATTGACTCTTCCGATGATTGAGGGTCATGGACGTGTTGCTAGACGCTATCCATGATCGTTAGAGGTGAATGACATTTTCGTAATTGCACCTTATTTCTACGGCCAACATATTCAGAAGCCTATCGGGTCACACACACATGAATGTCGAGTCAGATTAAAATGCGGTTATAGTTGATGACCAAATAAGGAAAGTTTTATCTCAAGACTATAAAGGTTATAGTGGTAAATTAATATAGTTAAAGAATATTCCGGAAGCCAATTAATTGGCATATGGGGCACAAGTCACTAGTGTATACGATACACATGGATTTTGCAATTTAATTAATAAGATTACCATAATATTAATATTGGATATTAATTGTTTTTTGGAAAATAGAATTATGGTAATAAGATAAATATATTCAATATAAGATATTGACAAAATTTAGTTTTATTTAATATAAGATATTAAAATAAAAGAGATAAATCATTTATGGAGATTTTTCTTATTTTATTAGGAGAATGTTTTCTCTCTCATCAATCTACTAGAAGCTAATCTCAATCAGTTTGGGAAGACATAGGGGCGCCACCTTCATTTATAAAAGAAAGGGGTTGGCTAGCTCTTTTGTACACCATTATTCCAAGAGCTAATTATTCTTGAGAAAATAGAGAGCTTCTTAGATAGAGTATTGTGAGGGAGGAAAAAGTCGACCTAGCTGTCGAATTTTTCTAATAGCAATCCGGGAGGATTCCGGCGAGGCGTTCGTGTGGATAACTGATAGAGACCGGACGTTTGGACGGCTTACGCGCATCTACTTTTACCGGACGGTCAAAGCTTCGATCTTTGAGATCAAGAAAGGTGTAATATTTGTCCTCCTTGTTATATTTTTATTGTTTAAACGAAGTCGATCCTTAGATCGGAAATCATATTTTTATTTTCCCCTGCGCTACTCATTTGATTTCCTAACAGTGGTATCAGAGACATGTTCGAGTTTAAGCAATAAGCTTAATTTATTGGCATAGTAAATAGATACAATAGATTTAATCATGTTTGATATTGATTAATTAAATATGCACGAAAAGAGAAAACCAAAAAAAAAGGGCGGCGCCGCCGCCCCGAAATCACGCCGGCAACGTCGGCGGCCTTGTGCTGTCGGCGGCTGCCGGCCGACGCCACCTCTTTTCATTTTTGTTTTGCGTATTTTGATTTCAATATAATACATGATTATCTATTGAATTATTAATTGATTAAAAGTTAATTAATTCATTGATTGGATGCTATATAGACGAAAGTAGTTTAAAATTAATCTTTTTCATAAGATATGATTGTATGGATTAGATAGTAGATATAATACGATTATATGTACCCCGATTGATTATGGACTCGACCAATATGATAGATGTGAATGGTTTATTTTTCTGTTGGATTTTATTGTTGTCCTAGGCCATTATGAAGAACGTGACCTAATTTTATTTTTGCATTATCCCATTCCCGTTATCTCCCCCCCCCCGTTTGCGGCAGGTGTAAAATTTAATAGTTAGATTTTATGTAATGATGCATTGAAGACAAAGATGAAGATCCAAAGAAGGAAAGAAAAATAAAAGATCCATGGAGATGGTGCATGTCAAAGATCCATTGGTGGTTGCGGCTTCCCTTAGCTTGTGACCCGCGGTTTCGTCAGTTTGTATTCGAAACCGCATTTAGGAAAAGTCCATGATCATGGTTATTTTATGCACGGAATGTTGTGTATGTTTTACTTTATTCCATATCGTAGTAATATGCACTTAGTAGATGAGACCGTAATTTAAATAAAATTAATTAAGTGAATTAATTTAAAATTATTCCCATAAAGAAAAATCGAGTCATAAATATGTCTCCCAATATTATAATGACGGTGAAGAGCTCTTGTTTGGATCCAACCGATTGGCCCACGTCTGGAGTTGACCTACCTCGGGTATATCGTTATTTTCGAGATATGATCGTTTTGAGATCTCACGAATATTTGGGTTACGACTCGACTAAGAATCTTGCAGTGATTGGTCCACGTCAGGACCGTTTGATTTTAGAGACATGAGGTTGGCTATCACATAGACGATGTGAGTTGTCAAAGATTTGACTAGTCAAACCACTGGAAGTCGCGTTGGACGCGATTGGTAATTTGTACTTACCCGTCGAAAATGACCCGGTCGATCGGCCCACGTCGGGGATCGAGTCACCTAGATGGGATTCTAGCCACTAAAGAATTAATCGAATTCTTGAAAGCCAATTGGGAATAGTTGGCTAGTGGGAGCATGACCTTATATAAAATTTAAAGTGTAATTTTTAGGTTTTGTATACATGAATTTTACTTATTCTATCTTTATTTATTTGTTGTAGAATGTCAAACAAATTGAACCTTCGTTTTATCATCATTAACAAACTTGATGAAACCAAATTTCTCGACTGGGAAAGGAAACTCAAAATCGTTTTGAGGCATGAAAAGATTGGATATGTCTTGGACGAACCCATACCGCAAAAACCCGTAGAGGGCGTGGCTTCAGATGCTGTCGAGAAGTACAACAAGCACTGTTCTGACAATTCTGATGCTACATGTATCATACTTGCTTCCATGACACCTGAATTGCAGAAACAACATGAGTCTATGGACGCCTACACAATCATGGTACACCTAAAGGAGCTCTATGCTTCTCAGTCTCGTACTGAGAGGTATGAAGTCTCGAAGGCCTTGTTTGGTTGTAAGATGGCTCCCGAGACTATTGTGGGGTCACATGTGCTAGAGATGATCGGGTACATTGAGAGGCTTGAGAAACTTGGCCACAAGTTGGAACGCGAGTTGAGTATTGACTTAATCATGAAATCTCTACCTAATTCATACACGTAGTTTGTGATGAATTATCACATGAACAAGATAGATTCGTCCCTTGCGGAGTTATTGAACACGTGGAAAACTGCTGAGGGCACCGTACAAAAGAGCAAGCAAGTGTTGCTCATCACTTCTTCAAGGGGCAAAGGAAATGCCCAAAAGAAGTCCAAGAAGGCGAAGGCTGCCCCTAAGCCAACGCCTAAGATAGCTAAAGACAAGTCGAAGGATGCTTGCTTCCATTGCGGTGAGACTGGTCATTGGAGGCGCAACTGCAAGGCTTTCTTAAGCATGAAGAAGAGGCATACAGATGCTTCAACTTCAGGTATGTTTATGATTGAGATCAATATTGCTTCTTCTAAGTCTAACCACTGGGTATTAGATACTGGTTGTGGTTCTCATATTTGTACGAATATGCATGCACTAAGAAGGACTAGAGTTCTGAAGAAAGGAGAGGTGGGCCTACGCGTTGGGAATGAAGCAAGTGTTGCTGCACTAGCCGTATGAGTTTATTTCTTTCATTACCCAGTGGGCTAGTACTAGAACTTAATAACTGTTATTTTGTTCCTGCTCTTACGAAGAGCATTATCTTCATTTCCGCATTAGATGTTGAAGGATTTTCTTTTACGTTTGAGAATAAATGTTGTTCTTTTTCACGTGATGGAATATTTTATGGTACTGGCATACTTAGCAATGGTCTCTACATATTAGATGTGAATGTTGACGTACTTAATGTAAACAATAAGAAAGCTGAAACAAGCGACTTGAATGAATCCTACCTATGGCACTATAGACTTGGCCATATAAATAAGAATCGCATTTCCAAACTCCATAAATATGGATTATTGGAACATTTCGATTATGAATCGTTTTACACATGCGAAGCTTGTTTACTTGGCAAGATGACAAAGTCACCATTCAGTGGCAAAGGGATAAGATCCAATGAATTGCTTGAGCTCATACATACTGATGTGTGCGGCCCAATGTCAATTCAAGCCAAAGGATGATACTCTTACTTTATTACCTTCACTGATGACCATTCTCGTTATGGTTATATATACTTAATGACGTATAAGTCTGAAGCCTTTGAAAAGTTCAAGGAATTCAGAAGTGAAGTTGAGAAACAGCTAGGTAAAGAAATTAAAACACTTCGATCTGATCGAGGTGGTGAGTACCTAGATGGAGAGTTTCAAGATTACTTAAAAGAGAATGAGATTCTACCTGAATGGACCCCTCCCGGAACGCCACAGATGAATGGCGTATCTGAGAGGAAGAACCACACCTTGTTAGACATGGTGCGATCCATGATGAGCTATGCAGTTCTTCCAAAATCGTTTTGGGGGTATGCTCTTGAAACAGCATCCTACGTACTTAACCGTGCTCCATCAAAGACGGTTGAATTTACGCCATACGAGGTATGGACCAAGAGGAAACCGAATCTGGCATATCCTAGACCTTGGGGTTGTCCGACTTATGTGAAGCGGATGATGCATGACAAACTAGAAGCCAGATCTGATAAATGTCTATTTGTGGGCTATCCTAGAGAAACTAGAGGATACCAGTTTTACCACCCTGGAGAACAAAAAGTGTTTTTTTGCCAGGACTGGCCACTTTCTAGGGAAGGATTTCATTCTGGAGAGGGCCAGTGGGAGTAAAATTGATCTTGAAGAAATTCAAGAACCACTTACGGACGACAATCAATTGATGGAGGTAGAGCAGGCACCACTTAATGAGGTGGCACAAGTCCCTACTCCGAACACAGTAGTGCCTTGAAGATCCACCAGGGAACGCCATGGACCCGATAGGTACACGGGCGTATACCTCATGGAAGATGATGACCCTAAAACTTACGAGGAGGTGCTACTGGGGCCTGACAAAGAGAAATTTCTAACTGCAATGAATTCTGAAATGGAGTCCATGAAAGACAACTAAGTTTGGACTTAGTTGATCCACCTGAAGGAATAGTTCCTATAGGGTGCAAATGGGTCTTTAAGAGAAAGACCGACATGGATGGTAACGTAGTCACCTACAAGGCTAGGTTAGTGGCAAAAGGTTATTCGCAAAGACAAGGTATTGACTATGATGAAACCTTTTTCGACCGTTGCCATGTTAAAGTCCATTAGAATTCTGCTTTCTATTGCAGCATACCATGATTACAAAATCTGGCAGATGGATGTGAAAACAACTTTCCTTAACGGGAACCTGTCTGAGGAGGTGTACATGACACTGTTAGGTGTAGTGTCCGAAAGACAATTTCTGTAATTGTTTTTTTTACAGGATTTATAATTCATCTTAATATTTGCATTTATGCTTATATTATACACTGTTGAAAACCTTAAGTATATCGGTATGTAATCACATAACTCAGTGTATGGCATACACACGAGGATTGAGTTAGTGATGATATTCTTAAAACTAGTTAGTCCATGGTGAATTTAATCAGAGTGTGGGTCTCATGATTAATATACCAATAATGCGCCTAGAACACTTAACGGTGTGACCGTCTTATCCGGACCGTCGGTATAGGGTACCTAGTGGGGGCATTTATATATGATGTCTATCATATAGGACTGGACCGATTTGATATGAATTCTCGATATAATTCCGTGATCGAGAAATCTTATCGAATCACAAGATGATCATATATGGATTAATCTCAATCCTGATGTGATCACAGTCTACTGCTTGGTTCAAAGTAGGGTTTGATGTGTTAGTTAAGGATCACTTGGATACATGTGATCTAAACACTTCTCGTTGGCTCTATTCTGGAATGAGTGAGTAGTCTGTGACTTCACAGATATGGAATCCATTCCTTCCTACGGGAAGTAGACAGACAATTCCCTTATTTGTTAATCCTAGAAACTGATCGATGGGCCCAGTTCATATTATATTAGTTATGAACTAATTGATCACTAGGGGGTTAATGGTAAATAATGATGAGATGTTTTGAGAAGGGTTTATAGAAATATCCCGAATCAAAACGAACAGTCTATGGAGGATTTATCCGTTTGTAATGATTATATCAATGGACGCTTTTACTCAATGATTAGAGTGTAAGTATATATCTATAATCGATAGAGTTAAGTTTCGGGTTTATGGTGGCGTAATTCCGGAATTAATAGATTGAATAAGAATTGTTCTGTTTGATGAATAATTTTATTTAATTTATTGTAGCTACTGGTTATAGGTCCATGGTCCCCGATGTGGCTCCTAACATTCATATGTTTCTTGACGTTGGGCCTCAAATAATAATTAAGTAGTTGGACTATTTAATTGATGTGCGATTTATTATTTATAGGACTAAATAATAAAATACACGGAAAAGACATTTTTTGTGGACTCGGCACAATAGTGTGGAAGTCGTGTGCTAGCCTTATTTGACTAGGGTTGGCGTGTTGTGTCTTGTAATTATTAAGGAATTAGTTTTCTTGATAATTATAAGACATATGATTAATTGTTTATTTGTTAAATAATTAATTAAGGAAAATATATTAGATTGATCCTTAAATATTCTAGATTATTCTAGGAGTATCTTTTATGGGAAATGATTATTATGATTGATTTTGTATTAATTATTAAATCCTTGGAGGGCAAGGATTTCTCTCCTATATAAAGAGAGTTCTCCTAAGCCTTTTCTCCATACATAATACACGCATACATGCACACAAAATAAGCTAGGAATTTCGGCCTTGCTTAGGGTTTAGAGTTGGGAAAATCTTCGGGATTTTCTGGGTAGCATATCAAGGATGTCAAGCATCAAGGATCAACATCCACCGGTTGTTGCTTGGAGATACACATCGGAAGATCGTGGCATCTCAACTATTCGGATCTCGGCTTCTCAATCTTGGAGTTCATCCTTTTTGATTGGTAAGTAGATCTCACCTTCTTGTAGGTAGATCTTAAATTATGTAGTTTAATTTTATATGATCGTGATCCTCTTGTTTATTCCACTGCGTAATCGGGCGGATCGAGATCCGTCCGGTGATATTAAATCCAACAGACACAACCTGAGGGTTTCACAACCAATGACGCCATGATGGTGTGCAAGTTGCAAAGGTCCATTTATGGACTAAAGCAAGCTTCTCGGAGTTGGAATCTTTGCTTTGATGAGACAATCAAACAGTTTGATTTTATCAAGAACGAAGATGAGCCCTGTGTTTACAAGAAGGTAGTGGGAGTGCAGTCGTTTTCTTGGTGCTTTATGTAGATGACATACTGCTGATAGGGAATGATGTACCCATGTTACAGTCGGTTAAGGTTTGGTTATCCAAGTACTTCTCTATGAAGGACATGGGAGAAGCAACTTATATTTTGAGGATTAAGATCTACAGGGATAGGTCTAAAAGGTTGTTTGGTTTGTCACAATCCACCTATATAGACAAGATGCTGAAAAGGTTCAGCATGGAGCAATCTAAGAGAGGGTTGTTGCCCATGTCACATAGGTTCTACCTGTCAAATAAAATGTGTCCTAAGACAGAGAAGGAAATGGCACGCATGTCCAGTGTCCCTTATGCTTCGGCTATAGGGTCTATCATGTATGCCATGTTGTGCACAAGACCAGATGTCTCGTACCCTCTTAGTATGACTAAAAGGTACTAGGCGAATCCAGGTGATGGTCACTAGGTTGCTATCAAGAATATCCTCAAGTACATGAAGCGTACTAGTGATATGTTCTTAGTCTTTGGGAATGATGATCTGGTATTACGAGGTTATACAGATGCCAGTTTTCAGACTGACTTGGATGACTTTAAGTCACAATCTGGATTTGTTTTTACGCTTAATGGTGGAGCAGTGAGCTGGAAGAGTTCCAAGCAGGAGACTACTACAGATTTTACAACGGAAGCCGAGTACATAGCAGCCTTGGAGGCGGAAAATGAAGCAGTTTGGATGAAGAAGTTCATTACCAAACTTGGTGTAGTTCCCTCCATTGAAGGTCTAGTTCCACTGTACTGTGACAATAATAGGGCAATTGCTCTGTCAAAGGAACCAAGGTCTCATCAGAAGTCCAAACATGTATTACGGCGCTATCACCTGATTAGAGAAATAGTTGATAGAGAAGATGTAAGGATAGAGAAAGTCCACACGGATGATAACATAGCCGATCTGTTAACCAACGCATTGTCACAAGTTAAACATGAGAAACATGTTCATGTGTATGGGCTTAGGTATATGAGTGATTGGCTTTAGGCCAAGTGGGAGATTGTTGAATAGGTGTCCTAAACTCAATCAGGTTGGACAGGATCCGACCGGATCGGGTCATTTACAGTCTATTTAAGTTCATGTAATAACTTTATTATGATTAATAAAAGCACTTTTGATTATATACTTTGTTTATTTATTAGACCAATTTGTGATATTGTGTATATGATAACGCCCTTAGTATTAAACTGTGATAGAGAAACCATGATAGTGATTATGGTTGTTGAGATCTCTAATCACTTTAATAAGTTTGATACTTAAATGTCTCTAGTCGATGTCTCGTTGAATAGGGCTTCGATAGTGCGAATGACTCAGCACGTATTAGAAGTCTTCGTCTTTAAGGCGTGGATAGATCTCGCTCATCGAAGTGTAGTGACACTTGGGTATGCGTGGGCGTGTATTAGAGAATGCGTGACGTTAGACTGACCCACTTACACTGTTAAGTGTCACACTATGTGATGGTTGTGTAATTATCCTTAGAACCGGAGTCTACATGGCATCACGGTGTGGATTGTCATGCTTTGACACTATTGAGGTTTCCCTAGCCATGGGGTAATCATGCGGTAGTGATCGGGTGTGATATTGAAGCATGCGGAGTATACATGTAAGGTCGTCTGGAATCACGTACCCTAAGAGTAGGAGTGAATATCCGAAAGGGTCTTCACATAAGGAATGTCTAGTTCTCATGAATCTTTGCAAAGGGCGAGTAAATGAGTTATTCCGAGAGAGCTTGATATCCAGATTATGGGATACGATCAAGATACGATCGTATGGATATTACTACAGCGATAGGATTTTATTTACACGCTAACCGAGCACATGAAATGTAGTAGTCATTGCGTATTGACTCTTCCGATGATTGGGGGTCATGGACGTGTTGCTAGACGCTATCCATGATCGTTAGAGGTGAAGGGCATTTTCGTAATTGCACCTTATGTCTACGACCAACATATTCGGAAGCCTATCGGGTCACACACATATGAATGTCGAGTCGGATTAAAATGCGGTTATAGTTGATGACCAAATAAGGAAAGTTTTATCTCAAGACTATAAATGTTATAGTGGTAAATTAATATAGAGGTATTTATTTATTATGAATAAATTAAATACAAGATATTAATTATATGATTAATTAAAGAATATTCCGGAAGCCAATTAATTGGCATATGGGGCGCAAGTCACTAGTGTATAAGATACACTTGGATTTTGCAATTTAATTAATAAGATTACCATAATATTAATATTGGATATTAATTGATTTTTGGAAAATAGAATTATGGTAATAAGATAAATATATTCAATATAAGATATTGACAATATTTAGTTTTATTTAATATTAAAATAAAAGAGATAAATCATTTATGGAGATTTTCCTTATTTTATTAGGATAATGTTTTTCTCTCTCATCTATCTACTAGAAGCTAATCCCAATCAGTTTGGGAAGACATAGGGGTGCCACCTTTATCTATAAAAGAAAGGGGTTGGCTAGCTCTTTTGTACACAATTATTCCAAGAGCTAATTTCTTGAGAAAATAGAGAGCTTCTTAGATAAAGTATTGTGAGGGAGGAAAATGTCAACCTAGCAGTCGAATTTTTCTAATAGCAATCCGGGAGGATTCCGGTGAGGCGTTCGTGTGGATAACCGATTGAGAATGGATGCTTGGATGGCTTACGCGCATCTACTACCGAACGGTCAAAGCTTCGATCTTTAAGATCAAGAAAGGTATAATCTTTGTCCTCGTTATATGTTTATTGTTTAAGTGAAGTCGATCCTTGGATCGGAAATCAAAATTTTATTTTCCGCTGCGCTACTCGTTTGATTTCCTAACACTTACATCCTTTAAAGCAGCTGTATCTTTCCAAACTATGAATGACTGCACAAAGTTCTTATATGATGCAGGTAATGACACCAACAGAATAAGTGATGCATCTTCATCTTCAATTTTAACATCAATATTCCTAAGATGAAGCAATATTGTGTTTAGCTGATCAAGATGTTCCCTCAGCCGACCTCCTTTATGCATCCTCAGACTTAGCGGTCTCTGCTTCAGCAACAACTTGTTGGTTAATTACTTAGTCATATACAGACTTTCACTCTTTGACCACAACTTGCCAGTTGTGTCTTCCTCAGCAACTTCAGTGATAACATCATCAGATAAGCACAACATGATGGTTGAATGTGCTTTCTATTCCAGACTGGCATAATCTGTAGAACTGGCATCTCCTTTACCGGATAAAGGATTCCATAACACTTGTTGTTTTAACAAGGCCTGCGTATTGATTTGACACAGACTAAAACTATTTCTTTCTGTAAATCTATCAATTTTTATGTTAACTGCAGACATCTTTCTTGCCAAAGAACAAATTATCACAGAAGCCTAGCAACAGTGAAGGTCTTGGTGAAGATAAATTTTTTGTCCGTACAGATGATTCCAGAACCTGTTCACTCTGATATCAGGTTGTTATAACCAAGGATGGGAATCCAGATGACTAGAGATAAACACAGAAACAATTTAACGTAATAATCACAGAAATAACAGAAACAAGAAGAACACAAGATTTAACATGGTTTCCGGCGTTGTGCCGACTACTCCACGGAAAGCAAAGAGATATTTTATTATGCACTGAATTTCGGATGGATTACACACTTTACAATGATCATTATAGTTGGTATTTATAGGCATAGATCCCTAAAACCCTAACTGCCAAAGGATCTTTGTCGGATTGTCATAAATGCCCCAGACGTGGGTCCCTCTGCTGACCCAACTCAACTGATCACTGCCCAAATATAGAACACCGCTGTATCCAAAACCTCAGCAGACCTCAGCAAGCTGCTAACTCCTAAAAGAAACTCAGCTGACGTCACCAGCTGATTTTCACAGACTTGCTCAGTTGACCATCACTCTACTGACTTCTCAGATTAGTTCTATTAGATGTAGAGTTTAAGTCACTTTGCTGACAAACACAATATTTATAGCCCCCCATGTCATAGATACCAAGTCATTATCCAAAAATGAACGTTCGACATGTGATATTTAGAGTAAACCCTAAATCTCACGTAAGCCTTATGTTATATAAAAAAGCATAGAAGAAAAGAAACAATGACCACTGAAAGATCTTTCAGTATCAAAATCAACGGATTACAACTGATGTAAAACTTGAATCATAAATGACCACTAACATTAATTACAGCTCAACTTGACTAAAAATGAAACTATTGTTACATAAAGAACTCCATAGCTCCATTCATTAGTTTGCTCTCCATGCTCATTCATCCAACTGTCTTTAACATGCAACAACACATCGTATTACAAGTTTCTAATGTATTATATAAAAAAAAATATGTGTAATTATGGGTCAAGAGTCAATATTTTAGAATTTTAACGGGTCATTGAGTAGATATTAGTACAGAAACTTTTTAAATAATGTAAAAAAATACACTGATTTTTTTTTTGTTTTGGATTTGTGTCAAGAGACCCAAATGGTTACATGTGCCACGCTCCTGATTATCACACTACTAAATCTAATATCCCGAATATTTGAGAAATGACATATGTGCCATTTTGCATAATATTCCGAATATTATATTTGATTATTATGGATTAAGTTACTTAAAAAAAAGGAAAAGGAAAATCTGAATTATTGGGAGTTAATTTCTACAAAAGTAAACTCTGATTAAGTAAGGGAGTTGTCAGAAAATTAAATTCATCGGCTTTGTACGAACTTCTGCTATTGAGAGAAACAGAAAAGGCAAGAGATAATTCTTCCAAATTCTCACAAGACATTCATCGGTTTTCAGATTCCAGTAGAGCACCGGAATCGTAAGAGGACAAGCATCGTTTTGACATCAAAAGTTCCAAGTTTTGAGAAGGTAATGGTTTGCCCTACTTTCGGTATCTTCATGATTTGATCATGTTTCTTTGAATATAGTTGATCAATTCGTAGTTACAATCGTTTGAAACCCTTGGTCACAATTAATTCTTGATTGATTGTTGATCAATTAGGTTTTGGGCTGAAACTTAAGAAGTGCTGCTATTGGCTTTGAAGAGTTGCTTTGGTTTTCTTTAAAGCAAGTAAGTGGGTTTTCATATTGAACGGTTTAAGTTTTATGATGTTGGGTTGTGCAACTTAGGTTATTCTTGTTGTTATAATCCATGTTTAAGGTTTTTGTTGAAGTATGTGATGTTATGATATGTTAAGAGTCTGCTTTGCTGTGTGTATTTTGCTGTCAAAAGTTGTATATTTTGGTTGGAAATCATAAAGTGCTGAGAAAATAATGTTTAGGGAAGTTTCGACCCTTTAGCGCACGCCGAAGGTGTCCAGAGAGTAGGCATATTGGACAGAGAGTTTTACCGCGCGCCTACTGGCTTTAGCGCACGCCGAAGAGGAACGTAAAGCAGGCAGAACCCTGGTTCAGTTTTAGCGTGCGTCGAGAAGGCTTAGAGTGCACTAAAACAGAAGCAGAATTATTTGATGGTTCTGCCTGCGTCCCTGTTTTGGCTGTTTTGAGCGTTTTAAGCTACGGATTGAGTTTTAAATGTTGTTCCTTGATCTAATAATATGATATAAACATGAACAAGCCATGATTAAGCTTCTGATGTGTTTAGTCCTGACACCGAATGGATTCTTCCTAAGAGTTGAAGTTTGGGTCCGTCAAAAGAGAATGATTGGCCTTGTGCTTTGATGAATTAGTATCCATCAATGTTTGTGTATGTGTTAGGCTTGTTGTGTCTAGCCGTCTAAGCGAGGGAATAGAAGTTTAAGGAGTACTTGCCTTGAAAACAACAAAGCAACTCTTCAAAGTTTAAGTAAGTAAATGCCTTGAAAAGTTTAAGTGAGTACTTGTCTAAGTGAGGGAGTAGAAGTTTAATGATTAATAACGTACGTACTTGTGTAGTTAAAAGCTTAAACATCATGTTATTCTTGGTAAGACACAAGTCTACATCGCGATATGTGTGGTCAGTATAAAGTGAATAATTCCATAGGTTACTAAGACCCCAAGTATGGAAGGACTTCGCCGAACACACACACTATTGGGACTAGCCCGTGACTATCAGTATAGCACACTAATATGTTGCAACCAATTGCTTCGTGGTGAGTAGCACCATACGTAGTGCTCTTGAATACTGGTGTAACAAAGATAAGCTAAGCTAGGAACAAGTAGGATCTCATGACATGTTGATGAGAATGAAGAGAATCCTAGAGTTTGAGTCGTATTCATGAAAGACAACTTACTTAATAATATGTGTACCTTTCATTATAAAATTTAATTGTTCAATAACTTCTACATGTTACTAAGTACTTTTGTACTCACCTCTGTTGCATGCTTGTTTTGTTTCTTTGTGTGAAAAGATGATGATGTTGCACCGGAATTTGATGAGGAATTCGAGGATGACGTTTGATTCCTTGATGCTATGTTATGCTAGAGTCTCATATGTTTTCTTTTAAACTACACATTTGATTATGTTGTATTTCCTAATTCAAGACATGTTGTACTTTTGTTTTTAGACTTGTTGTAATGTATTAAGACTTCGTATGATGTAAGACTGAATATCGTTGTTGTAAGTTTAGGATGACACTTTACTCTAGTAGCATTTATGACTTCACCCGAGTCTTTTTAGTTTCCGTTTTGCTTAACTCGATACGACAACATAGAGGCTTACGTATAATGTTGAATTTATTTAATGTTATACATGCCAAACCCTTTTTTCCGGATAAGGACTCGGTATCCGGGAACGGGACGTTACACTAAAATAAACATACTGCCTTGGTAAATCCATGTTGTTTGATAAAAACCACAGGTATCCCTATGAATTTGCCAATTAGTGTTTATTTTAGTGTGATTTAATAGTGTCACACTGGATTACTGATATTAAAAAAAAATCCCTCCACGTCAGACAACATGATCTTGACCACGACAACGCAAATAAAAATCCAGACTTGCACAAGGAAATTGTTCACCCCATCATTTTTCCCCTTTCTTTTCTCACTTTAAATCCAGATCAAAGCTCTTGCTGTCCATGTGCAGAAACCCGAAGCTCCACTTCGTTATTTATTGAGTTTGGACTTCATTTGCAAGACGAAATTTGGTTTTCTTTGTAAATATTGATATAGACATTTTTTTTCTTCTAATTTAAGTGGTTGATATTTGTTGCGGATGGAATAACTAAATCGGTGGATAATCTATAATTAAACTTGTATATATGGCATGTAGGATTGAGAATCTACCTTGAATTGACCAAAGCCATATAAATCCATTCTTTCTTGACAATAGTTAAAGTCCTGTTTCAATCAATAACATGGATTAATTGTCCATTATACTTAGCTGGAAAAAAAGGGAATGGTACAGGCACAACCACTCGGCCACAATGAACGACACAATCTGTTAAGATCAAACGTTTACTGTTGTACTAAAACCAATTGGTGTTAATAAATGCGTAACTATATTTCTCTAGGCATTAAAGAGCGTGGACAATCTGTCCCAACACCCCCCCTCAAGTGTTGGCCAACACTTGCACAATTTTCATTCAACATTCAATTGTGTGGGCAATCTGTTCAACACTTGCACAATTTTTAGTTTTTTTAAATAATGTTCCAACCAGGAGTTCGATCCCGTGACCTTTGGCTCGATACTACGTTAAGATCAATCACTATCAGTTGTCACTAAAACCAATTGGTGTTAGTAAAATGCGCAACTATATTTCTTTAGGCATTCAAGAGTGTGGGCAATCTGTCCCAACACAATCAACGGTGTAGATCAAAGTTGTGTCGCTTTTTGTGGACGAGTTGTTGCGCCCGTATCATTACCCTACTTGCTCCAAAAAACATTGCCTACTATACTTTCTGAAATGAGATTTTTTTTTATGGTACAACATTAGTAGGTTTTATGTAATCAATGACAACAAAACTCAATCTTAATTTAGATGGTTGAGAATTTATCTATATATACACAATCATGATGATGACACACGTCCTCGAGCCAAGTAGTAATTAATCGACCACCATAAAATTTCCTGATCAATCTATATTTACCTTTTTTTTCCCGTAACATAGATGTTTATGTGTGGAATAATATTGAATGAACATAATGCGTTAATGGCACATAATGCATTAACGGCTTGTTTGATTCGCATGAAGAATGAAATGAGTTTTCATTTCAATTGAATGTTTGAATATGATTATAAGATAATTCAAGTAATTTAAAATATATTCCAATCAGGGACGGAACCGGGAATTAATGGTCGGACGGGTTAATGAACTGTATTCATATGGTCGGGTGGGTTTGATTAAAATAACTAACTGTGTTAGACCGATTTATATAAGGTTTATGGTGTACCGAAAATAAAAACCAGGAGGGCGAGCCATGGGCTAGTTTCGTCCCTGATTCCAATGAAATGAAAAAAAATATCCATTTTCATTCTTTCTAAAAATAGACGGAAATGAAATGAAAATCGACAAAACACGTACGTGATGTTGTAAGAATGAGATGAGGTTGGTGGGTGGCGGGGTAGATGGGGTTGGGTGGGGTGAGGTAGGATAAGAAGGGTGGGTTGTGAGGTAGGGTGGGGCAGGGTTACATATCGTAAGGAATGTGGTAAAGTAAGGCATGTGGCATGGGGTGGTAGGGTGGGTGGGGTAGTGTGGACTGGTGGGGTAGGATGGGTTGGGTTAGGTAGGTGGTAGGGTAGGGTGGGTGGTGAGAAAGGGTGGGGTAGGGTGAGTGGTATGGTAAGTTAGTTATGATAAGATTGATAGGTCATGGTAGCTAGGGTGGGGTAAGGTAAGGTAAGGTGGGGTTTGGTAGGTTAGGGTTGTGGGCTAAGGTAGGGCATGGCGGGTGAAAAGGTAGAGTGCGATAAGGTGATGAGTATGGTGGTTGTAGGTATATAAGGATGGGTAGTCTAGTAGTGCGGGTAGGGTTATGGTAGCGTATGGTATTATGTGTGGAGAGGTAGGGTAGGATGGGGTGATAGTTAAGCTAGGTGGTAGGCAGGAAAGGGTAGGTATGGTCCGTAGGGTAGGAAATGGTGGGTGGGGTAAGACAATGTGAGATAATGTAGGTTAGGGTAGGGTGGGTGGGGTAAGGTGTGACATGGTAGGTTGGTGGGGTGGCAAGGTAGGGTAAGATGAGTGGTATGACGTGTGGTGTCATAAGGTAAGGTGGATGGTGGGTAAAACTACCCCACCCACCCACCTAACCTAACCCCTCCCTATCGCACCCTACAACCGATGACGCTTAAAATGATATACCTTACGACATCAACATTTCACCCATTCTAAGCTAAAAGTAGTAGTTTTTTGACCTTTTATATGAGCCATTTCAGTTGAATGTCTTAAGTAGGGTTCATGAGTCGAGTAATTTGCATTTAACGTTTATTTTCCTCAATTCAATACTATTTTGGGCATTATTGGACTATTTTCAGGTTACAAAGATTGGGCCAAGTGTTAGAGAGCGATTATGGGCCGTGAAGAAACGGACCTAGGGTGTTCTAGAACCTTCAGTTAAGTTGGCAAAGCAGAAAAAGACAAAAATGCCATGGATGCCGCGTGAAGTGCTGCCGCCACCTCGAGAATCCAGAACCTTCGAAACCGTATTTTCTTGGACGAGGGGTAGACCTAGGTGTTACTAAGTCGGTTTATAGCACTATAAATAAGTGGCACCAGCCACGAATTACAATGTACAATTTTCCATAAGACAAATACATTATATTCAATAAAAGTTCTCTTTTGTTCTTTTTCTCTATGATTTCTAGTCACGGATCCGACGGATTCGCCGCCTAGGGAGTGATCTGAGGAGGATCTGCACTCATCTTTGAGTGTATGATTTTCCGGCTTTCTAGATGTAGATCTGTCATTATTTTCCTTGTGATTAGTATGGTTTGAATGTTTATTTTAGTTCTGTTATGTAGTAGTTAGTTTATTTTACCCTATGAATGTTTATTAGATCTGAATCGTTGGTGAAGAAATCATGAATTAAAGGTTGCGCTCTTCGGAGCCTGCGACGGTCTTTATCGCGGCTGCGAATACCTAGTAAACCCTAATTCATGATAACCGGCGCCAGCTACGTCTGATCGGTAGATTTAATTTACATGCCTGATCAACTATATGCATGTCTTCCTAAATTAACATGAAGGATGATAAAGTGAAGTGTTAGTTCGGACGATGTCTTGATCGATCCTTAGGAACGTGCTAGTCAATCCACGATAGCTGATAAGAGAGGTCCTCGGTCATGAACCGGCTAATTGCACATAGGCACCTACTGTCCTTTCAATGGAAGTAGTGTAACATTAGGGATTAGCACCTGTAGCTGTTAAAGATCAGAAATTTACCAACGGGGATGATTGATGCATGATGTGAGGGGAATAACTAATCACTCATAGTTAGAACTAATATTTATAAAACTCATAAGGGTATACTTGTGTTTGATCTTATGTGTTTATTGGCACCAATACTTTTACTTCTCTGTTTTATAGTTGGTCGTAGACCGTAGTTGTAACACTCGATCTAGATTAATCTATGTTTTTACTAGTCTCTTTAGGATTCAACCTTGACTCGCAAGTACTTTGCTATGATAAACCTAGTCCTATTGCTTGTAGAAGCCCGTACCACATTACGGGCGCGATCAAGGTTTTTGGCGCCGTTGTTGGGGACTCGTGTAAATAATACTTGTTAATTTAGATTGAGAGTCTGTATATATTTTGTTTTCATGTCTGTTTTAGAGTCTGTGATTAACTGAGTTGTATAGTGTCTGTTCAGATCGGATTCTGGGAAATTTCGGTCAGGAAGCCGTGAGAATTACTCCTGCAGCCGTGCCGACTGTAATTTAACAAAAATCGTTTATGTTCCATCAGAGTCTGTATCATTGTTTTCGAGTCTTCCAGGGCGTGTGTAACAGCCGACATGGCAAGTAACTAACCAACCTTTTTTTACGTCTTGTAGTACGGTACACGAAGTTCAGCGGTTAGGCTCGAGTTTATTAATGAAATAGAAAAGTTCGCAACGAAGAAACGAAAAGAAAGGAAGAGGCTGGCTGACGAGGTAAGATCGCACGAAGGAAGTGAGAAAGATAGAGATGAGAAGATTCCACATCTAGAGGAACTAGAGGAGACAATGGCACAGAACGGGGTTAATGGAAGAAGGAACGAAGCATGAGTAGTGGTGCAAGTAGACAAAAGGACTTTACAGAGTTATGCGATGCCAACGATTGAGCAGTTTGTGCCCGCAATTGTTCAGCCGGAGAATGCGGCTGAAGTTTTTCATCCAAAGCCCAATTCCATACAAATGGTGACGAACTACACTACATTCCATGGAGTACCCAAGTGTACATGTCACCAAATTCTTGGAAATTGTTAGCACAATCTAACCATCAGACGTGCCCGAAGATAACATCAAGCTTAAATTGTTTCCATTCACACTGAAAGATAAGGCAAAGATATGGTTGTTGTCTCTAGCAGCAGGATCTATCCAATCTTGGACAGATTTACTGCATAATTTTATGAATAAGTATTGCCCACCTTGGATGTGTTAGGAAATCTATGCGGGAACGCAGCGGAATTTAAAATTTCTTTCCTATTAACTCAAGATCGACTTCGTTTAAGCAACAAGCATAAAAGAAGAAGACAGGAGAATACCTTGGTTGATCCAACTGGATCGACGCTTTGTCTACGGTTGTAGTTTCTGCACGAAGCTGCCCAAGCATTCGGCCTCTATCATTGATCCACACAAACAACCCGCCAGAACCCCATCATGGATTGCTACTAGAAAAACTCGGTTGCTGGACCGACCTTTTCTCTCTCTCAAAACTCTCTCTAGGAAGCTCTCAATTTTTCTAGGAAATTAGAACTCTTCTAATCGTGATGATACTAAAGAGCTTGACACCCACACTATATTTATAGTGTATATGGCGTCACCTAGTAGTTTGGAGGGAAAGAAAACCTTTTACTAGTAAAATAATGAAAATATATTATATTGATTTATCTCATTTAATTTAATATCTCATATTAAATATTTCCAAGATATTGTCAATATCTAATATTGACTATCTTTATTTTATTATCATAAATCAATTTATGCAAATCTATTAATATCTAATTAATATATGGTAATACTATTAATTAAATTGCACATTCCAAGTGTATCTTGATACACTAGTGTTCTCCGCCCCATATCCCAAAAATTGGCTTCTGGAATATTCTTAATTAATATAATGCTATGATTAATTAATTTGCAAAATACATGTGTATCAATATACACAAATAATTTCGATCGACATATACAATATATGTATATTTAATTAATCAATATAATTAATATATTGTATTTGATTTATTCATAATAAATAAATACCACCAGATTAATTTATCACTATAACACTTTATAGTCGAGATAAAACTTTCCTTACTTGGTTATCACTATAACCACATTTTAATCCAGCTAGATGTTCTTATGTGTGTGACCCGATAGGCTTCCGAATATGTTGTCCGTAGGCACAAAGTGCAAGAAAATGCCCTTCATACCTAACAATCATGGATAGCGTCTAGCAACACGTCCACGACCCCCAATCTCCGGAAGAGTCAAATGCAATGACTACTACCTTTCATGTGAAACAGTTACCTTTCATGGATATCCTACTCTCTCAAAGTAATATATTACTTCCTCTTTTCAAAGACTTTCGAGAATAAGACATTCCTTATAAGAAGGCCATTTCGGATATTTACTCCTAATCATAGGATATGCGATTTCCGGACGAGCAACATGAATCCTACGTATGCTTCAGTATCACACCCAATCACTACCGCATGATCTCCCTATGGCTAAGGGAAACCTCAATAGTGTCAAAGTATGAGAATCCACACCGTGATGTCATGAAGACTCCGGTCTAAGGATAATTACACAACCGCCACATAGCGCGACACTTAATAAAGTAAGTGGGTCAATCTAACGTACGTATTCTCTAATACACGTCCACGTACAGTCTAAGTGTCTCTACACTTCGATAGACGAGATCTATCCCTATCTTTAAAAGACAGAAGACATCCAATACGTTGCTAGTCTAACCGTACTATTAATGTCCTCTTTAATAGTACATACGACTAGAGACATTTAAGTATCAAACCTTTTAAAGTGAGTCGATATCTCATCAACCATAATCACTATTATGGTTTCTCTTTCACGGTTTGACACTAGGGACGGTATCATATAACAATATCGTAATTGGTCCGCTCAACGAATAAATATATAATAAGAGAAAGCCATTTGATACATGTATAAACATAGTAAATAGTAGAAATGATCCGACCAGGTCGGATCCGGTCCAACCCGATTGGTTTAGGACACTATTTCAACAAGAAGTCCTTGAAAATGAGACAAGACATATGAATTTCAAGCAGAAACTGGCCGAAACATTTGAAGAAGCTTGGGAAAGATTTAAGGAGGCGCAACATAAATGCCCTCACCATGATATTACTCTACCTAACCGTATGCATAGTTTCTATCATGGACTGAGGCCAAGCGAACAAATGAGAGTTGATGCGTCAAGCAATTGATGTTTCACACTATGATTGCCGGAAGAAGCTGAAGAGAATCTGGAACAAATCGCATTTACTAGCCAATGGGGAACACACCAGACTGAGAGTGTAAAAGTAGCTGAAGACTTACTTGGAGCAGACACTTCTCAAAAGATCCTATACCTGCTGATGGTAATGAATGAGAAAATGGATGGCATGCAAGATCGCATTGCCAAAGTAGAGAAGGTCCAAGGAATTAAGATATCCAACACAGAGGACGTGAATTATTTAGGAAAGAAAGGGTATCCATATGAGGGCGGATATCGCCCAGGTTCTCATGACCACCCTGGTTTTTGACTAAGTGATCCTACTGGTGGGGAGAGACCAAATAAAATTGGTGGATCCATGCCTCAATTCAATAAGTCCAGTAGTTGGGAAGCAGCCATGGATAAAATGAGCTCAACTGTGACCGACATGGTCAATCAATTAACCAAAACCATGAGCGAGCTCAGTGCAAACTTCACAACTTATTGTCAGAAGAAAGACACAAGACTGACCAATCAAAAAGCCTCCGTGCAGAATTTGTCACACTAAGTGGGGTAGATTGCCGAACAAGCGTCAGCCCATCCTCCAAGAGGTTTGCCAAGCAACACTAAAAAGAACTCGAAGGACGTGAATTCTATCATGACAATGAGTGGAAAGGAATTACATGGACCAATCATCGGAGAAGAACCAGAGATCAGTGATGAGCAACAAGCAACAGAATCAGAAGCATCGGGGATACCGAGCCCATGCGACATCAGTCCGCAGCTGCAGCAATCTGCAAAAACAATAGACGAGCATGGAGCATAGCAGCAGGCAGCAGGAAAGTCTAAATGAACTATAACTATTAATCATTCTACTCTACCTTATCCCCCTAGGAAATCGAAGCCAAATCATGATGATACTAGATATAAAAAGTTTATCAAAATGCTTAAAAAGCTGCAAGTTAATATTGCCTTGGTAGAGGCTCTGCCAGGAATGCCAGAGTATGCTAAGTTTCTTAAGGAAGCAATCTCTACTAAAATAAAGTTGTTAGACCTTGAGACTATTTTCTTGAATGAAGAATGCTCGGCAGTCTTGCAACGCAAACTGCCTCCTAAGTGTAAAGATCTTGGAAGCTTCCTCATACCATGTACAATTGGAGGAGTATGCCTAAACAAAGCACTGTGTAATCTAGAGGCAAGGCGCTCTCTATTTTTCATAAGTTAGGCATGAAGGAATTAAATGAGACATGAATAACCCTTCAATTGGCAGATAGGTCTATGAAACAACCATGTTGGGTTGTTGAGGATGTTCTGGTAAAAGTTGATAAGTTTGTGTTGCCAGTGAATTTTGTGGTGCTAGACATGGAAGTAAACAATGATGTTCTGCTAATCTTAGGAAGATCTTTCCTAGTGACTAGTAAGACTTTAATAGATATTCACTAGTATAGGGTAACGCCGTGCAAGGCACGGCGGGCCGAACAGGCCCAACATATAATTGTTAAAAATGGCTAAATGTAATTCTATAATTTCAAAATGCAGATTCTATTTGGGTCTTTGAATCACCTATACTTATCAGGAAAAAAAACAACTGAAAAATAAATAACAAACAAATAACTCCAAACAAGGCAGGGGCGTACATTAACAAGCGGAATACGTAACGAGCACTTGAAAAGTACAAAAATTAAAGTAGTTTCTGATGCACGGTCAAGTTATAAAAATAACTCGATACCTAAATAACCAACTAGCAAGAGAACTAGGTTCAATCGTAATATAGCTAGATAGAGTCGAGGTCGATCCCACAGAGACTCGGCTTAAACGCAAAATTACTTATTAAACTAAAAGCAAATTAAAGGGCCTCTACGACCAACAAATAACGTAGAAATAAAGGTTGACACGATAGAAAACACAAAGACTAACAATACGACACAAATAATAAAACACTTATTTTTATGGTTTTATAAGACTCTAACAAACGGTATTGATTACGCTAGTAGTAATTACTCCCCCATATATGAATATATAAGCTGAGACAGAAAAGACATTAAGGTTGATTATATTTTGGCTACGTGAGCCATCCCTTAAACTGTATCTAATTCGTGAACGGATAGAAGATCCCTATGCTTAATTACGAATCCTTCCTTGGACAGGATAGAACATCATATAACAAGCATGCTATACCAAACTAGGGATGCCGATCTAAAATCGTCACCTCGTCTAGGCAACCACCGTGGACGGGTTGGCACACCTCCTAAACGATCGGCTAACTAATGTCCTAGTAACATGACAATTTTCACAATATATCATATTAATTTACGAGAATGATGTAACAAATTGGCCAGATCTATTACATGTGTATATGAAAAACAGAAAGCACGACGTAGCCGAAGCCGTTCACAGAAAATTACTAGAATCTTGATGGCTAGATCTAACCATATAGACCGTGGTAGATCTAGACCGGTGACTCTAGAATCTTCTCATAAAACGCGCCGCATTTACTTTAGATCTACATGGATATGGGTTTGCTAATTAACTACATCACGAAATCAATACACAAACGACTACTCCATAACGAAATAAAATAGATCTACGAATAAAAACGACATATTTGGATAGACATTACCCTCGTAGACGGAGGGTCCTCCGATCCTTCAATGCAATCTCTAATCGATGTATCCATCGCCTCCGTGATGAAGAAACATAATATAAAATAAGAAGAACTATATTGATAAACTAAAAGTATTGTAATATTGTGTTTCTAGAGTGTATATGGTGTGTAAAGTACAAATCTCTATTTATAAGGTTCAAGCTAATTAAAAGATATACTTCAAAATATCAAAATAATAAGAGATAACTCCCGGCCGATCTCTGGAAAGTAGCAAAATGCGCCCCCCCTTGGTGTGTGTGGAAGGGGACGCCACTCTTGGATTGATTTGCCGGCTTTTGTCATGCTTTACTCCTCTTCTCGTGGTTATCCGATATTTATCTTCAATGCATCTTGGATTTATCTTGAGATTTAATTCCTCCATTTGTATTTATCCTCCAAAAATTATCTCAATCTACAAAATAAATATTTATCCTAAAATAAATCATATTTAAATAATAATGGATAAATACCAAATTATATAATAAAAACGGATAAATACAATGAAAACGGATAAATACCAAATTATATCTTATTAATCACATAACATTAAATAATAAATATAATCATGTGATTTAATATAAAATATATATTATTAATCCTGATTTAAGGACAATGTTGATGACTTTTACGGGTACAAAACTCACATGGCGGCTATCAAGGAAAAAACCTCGTTTATTCCGAACTTAGAATCGGAACATGGCGAGATGAAAAAAAAATAATAGCCTCATGCTACTTTATTCAAAGCAAAAACAAAAACAAATCTAAAAGAAAGTTTTAAGAAATAGTTCTATGGTTATAGTCGTTAGCTCGACTGTACTCACATGATGGTCTAGTTGTAACTAGGATTTCCTAGAGTATGTACTTCTTCCTCCCTATCAAATTGATTCCCGAGGTAATGCTTTACTCGGTGGCCATTCACCACAAAAGTCTTTCGATCAGCCAAGTGACTTACCTCTACAGCTCCGGAAGGAAATACTTTACTCACTTTATAAGGACCAAACCATCTTGATTTTAGCTTTCCCGGGTAAAGTTTCTAGCGTGAATTGTAAACAAGAACCATATCACCCACCTTAAAGGTGCGGTCAAGGATCTTTTTATCATGAAATCTCTTAGTGTGCTCTTTATAGATCCGAGCATTCTCGTAAGCTTCAATGCGAAACTCTTCTAGGCGAGTTAATTCCAACAATCTCTTCTCTCCGGCTAAACTTTCATCCAAATTCATCATACGAGTAGCCCATAAGGCACGGTGCTCAAGTTCAACCGGTAGATGACACACTTTCCCAAAAACCATCTGGTATGGGGACTGTCACGGATTTTATTAATACAAAATAAACAAGTAATAAAACCGGTTAACCACAAGTGCAAGGATCGTAGTATAGAGGCTATGCCGGGTCGATCTTACGGGGAACTAGATCATTTGTTAATCCTAGCTTTTGTTTTAACTAACTATGTCACGAACTACACTAAACAAAGGACTAATCTAAACAAAGATTGCAGAAAATAAAACTAGGCAGCAGGTCGAACACCAATGCTAGGAAGGATACGGGTAACGAACTTATTAACTAAACTAACCAATTGCAAAAAGGAAATTAAATAAGCAAAACAAGACCCGAAGTTGCAAGGATTTAAAATCAAATTATAAAAGGCAAACGAGGATTGATCCACCTACCAACATGTATTGATCTCCTATCTCGATTATATGTGGTATTTATCTAGTTGTGATTCACCTTACCTAGACATGAACCCTAATTCCTTAGGCAATTCATCTATTAACCTAGTATCTTCCAATGCTAGATTAACGCGCTTTTAAGATCAAAGGTGTCAACTTTTACGCTCAAATCTAGTGATTAGACTTACTAACTTCCGTTATTATAAATCTAAGGACTATTCTTATCTATGGTGATCTAAAGGTTTATCATGACTTCCATCAAACATAAACATAATCATACATGCAAATCTTCCGATATAAACGCAATTAAACGAGATAAAACATAAATAAGAAACAACCTTGAATAAATAACTCACAAAGATAATCGAAATACGTAAATCAATCCAAGTTGATGGCTTCCCAACTCTCGCTTGATTGAAGCTTTAGCTCTGAGCATCCTCAAAGAACACGCTTTGCAGAAAAGAACATAAAAACTGCTCTAAACTAATCTAATTTAAAGTTGCAGAAAAGTGGAAGAAAAAGAAGTAAAAACGCAGCCTTAGCCGCCCCTAGGGTTTAGGGTTTGTATGATGTCGAGTTCTTATCTCTTAGGGTTGAGAAACAGCCGCTTATTTATAGATTTCGAAGTCGGTTTCACTAAGTCGGCCGACGGACGCTCGTCCGGTTAATCAAACGCCCGTTCAGATAACCCTAGACTGCTTCAGACGCCCGTTCAGACGGCGTCCAAACTCTCAGATCAAAATCGCTCCTCAGGGCGCCCGTCGCTTCATCAAACGCCCGCTCACTCGACGACGGAGTATGGACGCTCGTTCAACATGACTTGAAGGTGATTTCTTCATATTTATCTCTTTTTTTCCTTCACCCACTCGATCATTATCTCTTCCTTCAATCACTTAGCTCGAATTTCAATCTCTTTAAATCATCATTTGAGCACAATAAACATACCTATAACACATGGAAAACATCGCAAACTGTAATGATATTCAAATAATCATATTTTAACCATGAAATCACATAAATATATCGATGTTGCGATTAAGCCGTCAAAAATATCGTTTGCTCAATATTTTAATATAAAGACCAATTATTATGCAAATTATACAATATAGAGAGAAAAACATCGTAAAATATATCCTTATAATTCATAGATTTTCACCCTTAACAACTCCCCCACACTTAGCTTTTGCTCGTCCCGAGCAAAACAAAACGAAAAATTAGGGCTCGAGATAAAACAGGCATCTAAACAGATATAACATACATTCAATAACTTAGAGGTTCACCGGTGTGTGTGCATAGCCATAGAAAACTTCCACTAAAACCAAACTTGAGAAACTCAAAGTAAAACTAGCTAATACCCCCTCGCAGAATAGCAATAAATGACACTCATAAGATGTACCCTACAAACGTGACATATCCCGAAAAAGATGATCGAATGAATCTAGGGCCTTTCTGAAATACTCAGAGGATAATCCCTACAGCATATCTATCAGTTTATACTGGGGATAAGATAGACGATAACTTAGTCTTATATTCAATTTTGTAACGATATCTTAGTCGATTTAACTTATTCACTTTAAACACACTTTAGGACAAGCTATTGCTCTCATAGTAGAATAGGACATTTCGAGATAATCCCCTACCTTACTCCAATCATAAGGCAGCTCTTCCTAACTGTCGTGAGCTTTTAGTCATCATGGTGGAATAGGACATACGTGGTACACCCTACCTCGCCCAAATCATCGACTAGCTTTCGACACACCCAATTAATTCACTATTAATTCAACTTTTTCTTTTTGACATCAGTTACGCTTTACTTATCACATTCAAACTTCTAGATATTCACAGTATATCATACTTCGGAACTGAATACAAACTATCATAATTCGCGAGATATATACGTAGCACTAAGCACATGACTTATAAGAAAATCAAAAATCACTAATCCAAAACGGGGTATAGCTTTATAAAATAGCTCATCGTCACTATGGCTCGTAAAAAGTAGTGTCAGGTGAAACAACTAACTTACCAAGTACATGAAATATCGCATAGATAACTATAAAAACAACGAACTTCAAATTGAATTGCCTACTCGGGACCAAACAAAGACCAAAGTGTCGGAAAATTTTGAAAAATTACGCTCATTTTGCATAATAAAAACATTCTAGCGTATTAAACAAATGTATACGATAGTACAAATCGAACAAATCGAACTATCCCCTCCCCACACTTAAAAATGCAACATGTCCTCATGTTGTGCGTAAAGTAAAAAGATAAGAACTTAGCTGAATTTATGGAAAACCGAGCCGTTGGTCAGCCGAGAATGAAAAGGCCAACGCCGCAAAAAGCGTGGAAAACGCGTCCCAAAACTAACTCAATCGGATCTCGACAAAAACTATCATTTGCAAAACTCGAAACAGAAACTCGGGGAAAACAGGGTATAATACGGCAAGAGAGACAATAAATCAAAACGGAATAAAAGAAAAAGTCGCCGATAAATACGCCGACAAGTCAAAGAAAAAGTGGTGCGTGGTGCCTTACGGCTTACATGATCATCCAAAATATACGCCATGATAAACAACGATGAGCGTAAAAACTAGAAAGTACAAGAATCATGAACAAAGGCGAAAGGTAGCAATAGTCAAAATACAACGGATCGAATAAAAGTATACCACAAAGTGCAACACCGTAAAGAATAACAAGAAATAATCAAGATGGCCCCGGAGTTGTCCCACTCGTAGAAGGATCAGCAGAGTCACCAAGAGGGGCATGAACCGGAGGAGGATCTCAAACAGCACAAAGAACCGTAGACGCTGTCAGTGAAGGTGCCGGGCCGTGTAACCGGGCGAGAGCGGTCCCAGAGGTCTGTCCTCCGCTTCTCATCGCCGGGATCTTTCTCCGCCTCGATCACATCGGCAATAACTTGCTCGATCGCATCGGAAAAGACGAACTCCGTATCACTCTCCTTGAAAATCTGCATGTCCCTCGGTTTCTTTCCCTCCACAATGCACTTCAGCACGTACATCATGTTCTTTTGTGTCTCCTGGATATCCGTCATCCAATCTCGCAGACTGTTGGCCATGCTGTACCGTGCCCTCTCCGCGGGGGATAAACTAGATAAGGCGGGGAACCGGAAGTGGTGCCAAGAAGAACCAGGCTCACGGGTCGCCTCGCCTCACCCGTAGGCGGAACTTTCTCTCGTTGAATACCTCTCGGGTTCTTAGGCTTGTGATCCTGCCTATACTCCGGTACTCCGGCATCGATGCATATCTGATGAATCAAATGGGGGACAATCAAGCTCCGTTTGTAATTTTTTTGACTAGCCACCAACTCATCATATATCGCTTGTCCAACATCGACATTCAACTTAAAAACCAAAGCATACATCATCCCAAGATCGCCTATGTGAAAGTGCGTCAAATTGTTCTTTGGCAATAAACGACTTTGGATGAAGCGGCAATAGACTCTCCAGTCTTCAGACCATGCCGTAGTAACAATCTCCTTACGGTCTCCACCCGGTCTAAGCGTCCAAGCAACGTCGGGGCAAACTAGTAATCGGAGCTCCTCCAAGGGATCCTGTCCTGAATCTTGTCTCCGCTTGATTTCCTCCTTATAGTCCAAACCCTCAAATGCTTCCAACCCATACCGCGCATTAATCACTTGCGGTGTAAATGGAACCGTAACGCCGAACCATAACCACTCCCGTGTCGACGCGTCGGTTTCGAGAAATTAGCATAAAACTCCCTAACCAACGAATCATTAACCGGGTGGCGGTAACTTCATCAATTCCTCCCATTTCCTATCCTTCAACAATCGCACAAAACGGGTCCACCTTCGCTTTCTACCATCGCCGCTCAACCAACATATTTCTAGCAAAATAGTGTTTGGTGTAGACCTCGTGTGCTTTAGAATTTACTGAACCGACGAGGCATAGGGAGAGGCACAAATGGTCTCACTTTCTTTCGAGGTCCCTCGACCCCTAGTGCAGTTTCAACTCCTCCTAACCACATCATCAACAATCGCCTCCCGAACTTGTTCAAATTTCAGATGACGACCTTTCTTAAAATCGGGATTTCTCACCAACGGAACATCATCCTGTGTATCCGAATCGGAGGAGCATGCATCTCTCAAATCAGCTCGGGCTTGTTGAGATGCCCTAGTAGGTTGCTCACGGAAAATTACACCTCGGTTGGGGTCTAAATTGGAGGGCTCATCGTTCAAACGTTTCCGTTTACCCGATTCAACAACCTTCTCTTTACCAGGCCTCTATCTAGTAACCGCTTTCTTCCCCATATCAACCTAAATGTCTAAACCAAACGATTCACAGCAACAAGGGTTACCCGTTTAACATCCAAAGCGGGGTTTCAAGCAAACCGTCCAAACCACCAAAGATCAACAACAAACCATCACCATCATCACACCACCACAAAGCAGAAGAAAGAAGAAAAGAACCAACAAAAGCGAAGAAAATCAACAATAGTTGATAATTCAAGAAAATGAGCCGACTCGAAAATCGAACTCACAAAAACGTGAATTATAACGAGAAAAGTTGTATCAAGCTTACCAAACACTATGAGGGGATGATGATCGAACTGGTTTGACGCCCAGAAACACGAGGATTGGCCACCAAAATCTGAGCTTTTGTCGAAATGGCCGCAGTGAACAATCTCTGATTTCACGATTGTTGTTGATCGTTGGGGGAAATGGATTGGATAAAGGAAAAGAGGGTGCAAAGACCGTTCTTTTGCAACAAGAATCGCTGAATTTGGTTCAGAAATGAGGATTTTAGGGTAAAGGGGAGAAGAGAAGTCGGGTAGCGGTTTGAGAATTCTGAAAAATGAAGGTTCATGCGGTGAGGATATATATATAGATGCTGAATGGACGCTCGTCCATCCCGACGGACGGGCGTTCACATGGAGACTGCTTGACCTGGACGGGCGTCCATTATACCGGACGCTCGTCCTGTGGGTAATTTTTGAAACAGGATTGGAGGGAATTTTCCAGACGGGCGTCCAGACCTTGTGGACGAACGTCTGGTTAAAAAGATGAATACAGGATTGAAAACCTTGTCTCCGCACGGGCGCCCAAACACCGGACGGGCGCCCATGGAAAGCAGGGTCGGACGGGCGTCCGTAAGCACCAGACGGTCGCCCAAGATAAAAGATTGCCAAATTTTATAAAATTTTCATATAAACCAACTAAATGCAATTTTTTTTTATTATTATTTTTATTATATAGTACTGATAATCTAAAATTCAAAAGTACAAACGGAATCGCTACTTAACATAAAAGAACTCGAAAATAAAATAAATACGAATAAAACAAAGGTTGCCTCCCACCAAGCGCTTCCGCTTTTACGTCGGGGCTCGACGAAACAAACCTAACTAACGCTAGTCTGCATAAATCTCGTCCCAATCCACCAACCGGATGAGACGACGAAGCATATCGATAGCAGGAGGGAAATCATAGTCGTCTTGTATGCCCCAGTCATCTCCAGCTACCTCTAAACCTCTAAAATGGGAAGCTCAGTAGTACAGCGCTAGATCTCACAAGATAGGGTCATTTAGGATCGTATATGGACGCCCTATAGCTTCCTCAGCCTCCTCAAGAGTGAAGTCACTACCTCCTGAACAATGGGGTACAATGAGAACATAGGTGATGGTCTTCGTGCGGGTACTAAGCTCAAAATCTACATGCAGGACTATAGTGCCTCCTGGTCCATCAGCTACTGTAATCAGTGGGATCCGACTAATGATGGGGAACTCCTCAGGAAGAACTCCGTAATCCATATCTAAAAAGCACACTAACTGACAGATATAAATAAAAAAAAACTGAGTCAGCTAAAACTTAATTAAACTAAAACTTAAATAAATAAAACACTACAGCGTGGACAGAACTTAACTAATATAATAAGGGATATCTAGGATGCCTCCTAGTGGCGCTTTTGGTTAATGTCGTTAGCTCGACACCGTTGAAAATTCAGCCTGGGTCAGGCCATTTGACTTTCCTGCCAGCCACTACCTCGTGTAAGCTCGATCGAGAGTGTGGCTGCAGAAACAGCATCTCACACATGGGTGAAATCTTTAATAGTTTTCCACATACGCTTGAACTTCCCTATGGGTGACCTCTTCACTCTCTGAGTCCTCTGATGACGCTTCAACTGACGCTCCCTCTCCAATTCTTCCATATCCCAACTACCAGCTAGAACTTCTTCAGAAGGACCACTACAGCCATCCTCTGAAAACAGGTTGAGTGAAAACTCGTCGAATTCTTCGTCTTCCGTAGCACCACACCCTAGGATGTCGAGACAACGGACATTCGAAGGTCTCTCTTTAGGCTCACCGATATAGTGCTTGCACCTTTGGCCATTCACTCGAAACGGGTCTCCACTATAACCATGAAGTTCTAGAACGCCTCCAGGAATGATTCGGAGAATCTCGAAAGGGCCGGACCAACGTGTCCTTAACTTTCCAGGAAACAGATGTAACCTAGAATTGTATAGAAGAACTTGTTCGCCGACTAGAAATTCTCTCTTCTTAATCCTAGCATCGTGGAGTAGCTTCATCTTATCTTTACTAATCCTGGCACTTTCATAGGCCTGGAGTCTGAATTCGTCTAGCTCATGTAACTGCTGTAGTCGATGTTGTCCACAAGATTGGGAATCAAAGTTCAGAAACTTTGTAGCCCAATAAGCTCTATGCTCTAACTCGACAGGCAGATGACATGGCTTTCCATAGACCATTTGATATGGAGATGTACCCATAGGGGTTTTATAGGCGCCTGTAAGGCCGAGTACATCATCCAATCTCAAACTCCACCCTTCCCGTGGATCAAGCACCGCTTTCTCCAGGATTTTCTTGATGCTCAAGGTTGTCTTTTCAACCCGACCACTAGTCATCGGATGATATGGTGTGCCGCTTTTATGACGAACACCATACTTTTCAAGTACTTTCTCTGGGGGTCGGTTAGCGTAAATACGCCCTTCATCACCGATCAAGGCACGTGGACATCCAAACCTCACGAAGATATTCTTCTTTAGAAATTTCATCACCGCCTTATGATCATTGTGAGGAGTGGCTTGGGCCTCCACCCATTTAGACACGTAGTCTCACGCAGACTAAGATGTATTTATTACCGCAAGATGATGGGAATGGTCCCATAAAATCGATACCCCATACATCAAAGACTTCGCATTCGAGGATGGGTTTTAAAGGCATGTCAAAACGCTTTGTCGAGTACCGGTCCTTTGGCACCTATCACAAGCTTTACGAGAAGCTTCAGATCTTTAAAGATCGTAGGCCAATAAAACCGGATTGAAAGATCTTAGCAACGGTTTTCCACGGACCAAAGTGACCTCCTGTGGGTCCACTGTGGCATTGCTCAATAATATCGCATTGCTCGGATTCTGGAACACATCTCCTAAGCAACCCATCTTTACAGATCTTGAAAAGATAAGGTTCATCCCAAACGAAATATTTCAAATCAGAGAAAAAAATTTTCTTCTCCTGATAAGACATTTTGGGATCGAGATAACGGGCATGAAGGTAGTTCACAATGGAAGAATACCACGGAACATCGGGAGGACAACCATCTATCAACATAATGTTTTCTAGAGGAAAGTAAAGATCTATATCATCTGGTTCATCCTTTTCCTCATTTAACATTCTAGAACGTGATCCGCCACTACATTTTCACTACCCTTTTGTCCTTAATTTGAACGTCAAACTCTTGTAGGTCGTCAAGATCCAATGCAAGAGGGCGCGGTTTAGCCTCTTTCTTAGTCATCGATAACGCAAAGCAGCGTGATCACCCACACGATCACTTGAGCTCCTAACAAGTAACTCACTGAAACTTGTCCATAGCAAAACTACGCCAAAAGCTCCTTTTCAGTAGTAGTATAGTTAACTTGAGAGGGGTTCAATGTGTGATCAAGCGTAATAGATAGGCTGGAACTTTCCTCGATCTTTTGCCCTGAACAAAGACCAACAACATAGTTTGATGCGTCCGCACATAAGCTCAAATGGTAGGTTCCAAATAAAGCGATATAAGAATTGGAGCAGATATTAAACGATCCTTGAGCTCCTCAAACGCTTGCTTGCGCTTCTCATCAAAATTAAACTCAACGCCTTCCTTTAGTAAAGTGGACAGGGGCTTGGCTATCTTGGAGAAGTCTTGAATGAACCTTCAGAAAAACCGACATGTCCGAGAAAGCCTCTAACTTCACGCACATTCTTAGGGGAAGCTCATCTTCTCGATAGCTTCTACTTTTGCCCTCACAACTTCTATACCTTTGGCGGAGATCTTGTGGCCATGAACTATTCCTCATCTACCATGAAATGACATTTTTCCTGGGCCAAAGACTAAGTTCTTTCCACACATCCGATAACACTTGATCAAGATTGTCAAGGCAATCATCAAAAGATCGACCAAAAACCGAAAAATTGTCCATAAAGATCTCCATACACTTCTCTACAAGCCCGTCAAAGATAGCCAAAGATACATCGTTGAAATATAGCTTGGGCATTGCAGAGACCGAATGGCATTCGCCTGCAGTAAGCGAATGTACCATAAGGCGGTGAAAGTGGTCTTTTCTTGGTCACCGGATCAATGGGTATCTGGAAGTATCCCGAATATCCATCTAGAAGCAAGAGAATGCGTGCCCCCGCCAGACGCCAAGCATCCGATCAATGAAAGGAAGGGGAAAGTGATCTTTCATGGTTACCTCATTGAGCTTTCGATAATCGATGCAGACTCAGAACCAAAGTGACAAGTCTCAATGCTATCTCCTCTCCTTCTCATTCTTCTCAATCGTAATTCCACCTTTCTTGGGAACTACTTGAGTTGGGGAAACCCATTCACTATCCGCGATGGCATAAATGATTCCCATGTCCAGAAGTTTAATGATTTCTTTCTTAACCACCTCTTGCATATGAGGGTTGAGCCTTCTCTGAGGTTGTCTAACACATTTTGCACCCTCATTCGTCTTGATCTTGTGCATACAGATGTCCGGAGATATCCTCTCGATATCTCCTACTTGCCAAAGAAAAGGCTTTTTCATTTTTTCTCAAAACGTTGATCAATTTCATTTCCTCCAAACGAGAATGCTTGGCAGATATAATCAGTGGAAGCTTGTCACCTTCTCTTAAAAACACATACTTAAGATGCTTAGGCAACGGCTTTAACACTAAATCTGCAGGGGGGTCTTCTAAACTAGACTTGAGATCACCACTTTTCAACTCAATATCAGCTGAGTTTACTCTGGGTCCTCCCGCCAAAGCTTCTCCTTCCAACAATTCTTCCTCAAAATCACCGCTAATTGGTCTAGATTAACCACACCATGAGTATTTAGGTTGTCAACTAATCGTCAGATTCTCGCTTCTACCGCCATGACTTGTCTATCCATATAATCAGTGAAATCATCTGTCATATAATCAATGGAAAAGCCGGTTGGGGGGCCAGAGGGTACTTGAATGGACTTCAAGACATTGTAACTCACCTCTTGATCACCAACTCGGATAGTCACTTGCCCACCATCGCAATCGATGAGGGCCCTAGCTGTAGATAAGAAGGGTCTTCCAAGAATCAGGGGGACGTTTTCACCCTTTTCAATATCTAAAACATACCAATCAATTGGAAAGGTAAATCTATCAATCTGAACCAAAACGCCTTTCGTAATCCCCAAGCTTTCTTAGAAGATCTATCAGCGAATTGTAAACTCATAGTAGTGGGTTCTAGAAGGCTTTGTAAACCGAGCTGTTTGCATACAGACATTGGCATAAGGCTTATAGAGGCACCCAGATCACACAAAGAATTAGGGAAGACTAGACCTCCCATTACTACCGTAAGTACGAACTTCCCAGGGTCACCTCTTTTAATTGGCAAGTCTTCATAATTAATCATGGAACAATCCTCGCCAATTTGCCTTTCCATGCCTGCTAGTTTCTTTTTTGAAGACACAACATCCTTGATAAATTTTGTATACTTAGGCATCTCGACCAAGACGTCTGATAATGGAAGATTCACCTGAGTATTTTTCAAATGGTTTAGCACCTTTTCATACTTCTTATCCTCAATCAAGGGAATGTTTCTCTTTCTCGGTGGAAATGGAAGTTTCTTAAGGTCATTCTCGTAAAAACTTTCTTTGAGGATGCACTTACAAATTGCCTTCCGATCCTTCCAACGAACAGCTTTTTCAGATTTCTTAGTAGTCGTGGATCACCCTCCCGACTTTCTCTTTGCTTTTCAAAATTTCGAGGATCACCACTTGAGGATCTCCAGCTTTTTCACCTCTCGGGATCACCACCGAGTTTTCTTTTGCGATTGAGGGGGAGTGTAGGTGCTCACTTCCCTCCCGCCTTATCAATGGCAGAGGGGCTGGTGGTTTCCTCGATGGGAAGGACCACTAACTTGAGTACCGCTTCTCAGATTCATTGCACCGCCTCCTCTTTACCGTATTGAATTGATGGCACGAGGTCAAGATACATGGGCCTTTGTTCAAGTCACCTGAGCAACTTGACCACCCTTTGATTCTTCTCAAAGTGAAACCGGGCAAACGCCTGGGGTCTGTGGTTAACTGCTCACCAGGCTTGCCCAATTTGTCTCTCGAGATTATTCATTGACCTGCTTTGCTCCTCTAACTTAGCTTCAAGATTGGTAGGTTGGGAGGAGCCTTGAGAGTTTTGGAGATTTGAAGCATAGTGGGTTGGTCAATGACTTTGAAATTGAGAGTTTGAATTGGAAGGCCAATTTTGATTGAATTTTTGCGTAGGATTGGAAAAATTCAAGATTTGATTCTCGATTAAACCTGTGGTTTCTATTGAAATTCGATTCAATTAAAATTCAATTAGGATTGAAATTTGAAGATGGATTAAACCCTTGGTTTTGAAAATTGCCTGGCCAGAAACCGATTGAACCTTTGATTGTTCTCGCCATAGAATGCATTCACTTCGCATTCTCATCCGCTCATAGGCGTAACTTAGAAGTGTGCCCCACCTCGTCACAATTCGACATGTGATTTGATTGTACCGCCCATAGTCATGAACAAAGATTTACTTGATAAGGTGCAGGGGATTAATTGGCACCGCCATTCATATGGCCCGTCCTGACAAAATTTTTTCACAAGATGTAACCCGAGGGTTCTATGGAAAAGAAGAAGTTTGATTTATTGGATTTGAACTTTGAGATGGTGCCATCTGCTTCTGCAGCATGGCGATCAAACTTTGCAAATTGACTTCCTCAACCTTGGGAGGAGGAGGAGCTTGAATTGCTTTATAAGAGGGGGCATAGTTATACTGCGCAATGTCCTCAAACAATGCCCATCCTCATCAAAGCGCTTTCTTGAAAATGCCCCACCGTAAGAGCTATTGACCATGCCTTTGTAAGCTCGGTCAATCCACTCAAGAATGTATTGACTTGCCTTTCCAAAGGCAAGCCATGATGGGGACATTTTCTCGAGAAGAGACTTGAATCTCTTCCAACATTCAAAGAACGACTCATTTTCTTTCTGATAGAATGTGAAAATGTCGTTCAAACACTGGGCTGTCTTTGAAGGCGGAAATATTGACTTAAAAATTCTCTTTCAAGTTCAGCCCACGTGGTGATAGATTCAGAGGGAAGAGAGGTGTACCACTCTTTAGCCTCTCCCTTCAAAGAAAATGGGAAAAGTTTTAGCTTGATAGCATCCTCACTTACTCCTTGGATGCGTGTAGTCCCGCATATCTCTAGGAATGTATGTAAGTGGGTATGCGGATTCTCTGATTGATAACCGTGAAAAATAGATGCATGCTGCATCATCTGAATAAGTCCTGGTTTTAACTCAAAGGTTTGTGCAGTAATGGCTGGAATAACAATAGCCGGGTTGACTTTGACTTCGCCTGGCATGGCGTAGTCCGCCAACGACGCTCATTATTAGCGCCATTATCACAAAATCGCTGATTTCTCTTGCTAGTTGATCTTCAAGCTCTCGCTCGGCTCTGTCTGCCAGAACCGCAGAACGGAAAATCCGCCTGTTTGGCCGGACTACGGTTCGCTCGGGGTCAGGGGTGTACAATAACGGTCCCTTTTGACTCCGAGTTTGCATAAACCGGACCAAAAACAAGTGGAACGAAACCTAAAAGCTAAGAAAGTAAAAGCCTAAAATAAAATTAAAAGCCTAAAGAAAAGAATGGGAAAGAAGAAAAAGGAAACAAAAGTATTGAAGAAAACAGACTGCACGGACGCCCAAAAGTTTGGACGGGCGTCCGGAAGGAATTTGATCGACGGGCGCTTAGTGGTCCAAACGCCGTCTGAAAAATGAAACTTGAACGGGCGTTCAAAACTTATGGACGCCGTCTAAGTGAATAAAAACATAACAAATTAATAATTTTCCAGCCGACGGGCGCCCAAGCTATTCAGACGCCCGCTTGATAGCGGGAAAATTAGAATGTAAGGTAAAATTGCAGAAATATCGTAAAAGAAAGGGAACGAAAGAACAGTAAACAGAGAGAGAGCAAAGATGGAGAACTAATCACAAGAGAGCCTCAAACCCTAAACTAAAACCTTAATTAACTAATTACTTAAACGCTTAACAACTAAAACGGGAATTTAAAACGAAATAAAACAGAAAAACAAACAGAAAAACAGAAACAAAACTAGACAACCGTCCGGTTCCCGCAACGGCGCCAAAAACTTGTCACGGATTTTATTAATACAAAATAAACAAGTAATAAAACCGTTAACCTCAAGTGCAAGGATCGTAGTATAAAGGCTATGCCGGTCGATCTTACGGGGAACTAGATCGTTGTTAATCCTAGCTTTTGTTTTAACTAACTATGTCACGAAACTACACTAAACAAAGGGAATAATCTAAACAAAGATTGCAGTAAAATAAAATTAGACAGAGGTCGAACACCAATGCTAGGAAGGATACGGGTAACGAACTTATTAACTAAACTAACCAATTGCAAAAAGGAAATTAAATAAGCAAAACAAGACCCGAGTTGCAAGGATTTAAAATCAAATTATAAAAGGCAAACGAGGATTGATCCACCTACCAACATGTATTGATCTCCTATCTCGATTATATGTGGTATTTATCTAGGTTGTGATTCACCTTACCTAGACATGAACCCTAATTCCTTAGGCAATTCATCTATTAACCTAGTATCTTCCAATGCTAGATTAACGCGTTTAAGATCAAAGGTGTCAACTTTTACGCTCAAATCTAGTGATTAGACTTACTAACTTCCGTTATTATAAATCTAAGGACTATTCTTATCTATGGTGATCTAAAGGTTTATCATGACTTCCATCAAACATAAACATAATCATACATGCAAATCTTCCGATATAAACGCAATTAAACGAGATAAAACATAAATAAGAAACAACCTTGAATAAATAACTCACAAAGATAATCGAAATACGTAAATCAATCCAAGTTGATGGCTTCCCAACTCTCGCTTGATTGAAGCTTTAGCTCTGAGCATCCTCAAAGAACACGCTTTTGCAGAAAAGAACATAAAACCGCTTAAACTAATCTAATTTAAAGTTGCGTAAAAGTGGAAGAAAAAGAAGTAAAACGCAGCCTTAGCCGCCTTGGGTTTAGGGTTTGTATGATGTCGAGTTCTTATCTCTTAGGGTTGAGAAACAGCCGCTTATTTATAGATTTCAAGTCGGTTTCACTAAGTCGGCCGACGGACGCCGTCCGCTTAATCAAACGCCTGCTCGTATAACCCTAGATCGCTTTCAGACGCCCGCTCGACGGGCGCCCAAACTCTCTCTCAGATCAAAATCGCTTCAGACGCCCATCTGCTTATCAAACGTCCGTTCACTCACTCGACGGAGTATGGACGCTGTTCAACATGACTTGAAGGTGATTTCTTCATATTTATCTCTTTTTTTCCTTCACCCACTCGATCATTATCTCTTCCTTCAATCACTTAGCTCGAATTTCAATCTCTTTAAATCATCATTTGAGCACAATAAACATACCTATAACACATGGAAAACATCGCAAACTGTAATGATATTCAAATAATCATATTTTAACCATGAAATCACATAAATATATCGATGTTGCGATTAAGCCGTCAAAAATATCGTTTGCTCAATATTTTAATATAAAGACCAATTATTATGCAAATTATACAATATAGAGAGAAAAACATCGTAAAATATATCCTTATAATTCATAGATTTTCACCCTTAACAGGGACATACCTATGAAAGTCTTATACGCAGTCCGATAAGCCCATAAAGCGTCATCTAACTTCAACGACCAATCTTTCCTTGTTGGGTTCACAGTTTTTTCCAGGATGCGCTTAATCTCTCGGTTCATGACCTCAACATGACCACTTGTTTGAGGATGATAAGCGGTATCTAACTTATGTCTCACCCCGTACTTGGCCATTAACTTCTCAAACGGATTATTACAGAATGGCTCCCATTATCACTAATGATGACACGAGGGATTCGAAACCGCGTGAAGATATTTTTCTTTAAAAACCGCAGTACAACCTTTGCATCATTGGTAGGTGAAGCAATTGCCTCGACCCATTTGGACACATAGTCAACTGCCACCAAAATATAGCGGTTTGAAACAGACGAAGTGAAAGGTCCCACAAAATCAATACCCCATACATCAAAGATTTCTGGTTCTAGGATACTACTCAGTGGCATTTCATTTCTCTTCGAGATATTGCCCGTCATTTGGCATGAATGACATGATCTAGCATATTCGTGTGCAATTTTGTAAAGATTTGGCCAAGAAAAACCACATTGGAGAACTTTAGTGTGCAGCCTTGTCCCTCCATAGTGTCCTCCTGCTTCATAAGTATGACAATGTTTAAGTATATCGGGGAATTCACTCTCAGGAGCACATCTTCTAAAGATGTTGTCTGAGCAACGCTTAAAAAGATAGGGTTCATCCTAATAATAGTGTTTAAGGTCCGCAAAGAACTTCTTCTTTTGCTACTGGTTCAAGTCTGGTGGTAAATATCTCCCGGATAAATAATTCACATAATCTTTAAACCACGGTTGTTGCTTCTCAGCCTTAACCACCTCACCTTGCAAAGATACTGCGGCGAAATCACTATTCCCTAAAATGGTAGATATGGAGGATAATTGCTCGTCGGGGGGCTTTTCTAAGCAGGGTGTGAATGCCTCCTCAGGCTCTTTCTCATCATCCCTAACATCTTCTATATTTTCATCATTCTTTGGGATTGTTGGAGTAAGCTCCTTTTCACTTCTAATCATTATCGCATTCACATCCCTAGGGTTCCTATCGTTGTTGCTCGGAAATCCCCAGAGGTCTAGTTGACATTGTTCAAATTTAATTGTCCTATTTGATGAGAGAGATTCTGGACTAAGGCTTCTTGGTTGCTGACTTTGGCATCATTCTTTTGATAGTATTGGTGAAAGTTTGTAGCCAAGTCAGTCATGGAATTTGCTAATTGATTCACAGTGTCAGACATTGTGTTACTCATCTTTTCAAGTGCAACTTCCCAACCGTAAGTTTGAGCTTGCTGAGGTACATAAGTGTTGTGTAGTTTTACCCATTCATTTGGATCACTCCATCGGAATTCAGGTTGGTCATGATTTGGTTTGTAACCTTCATAGTGATTACCTTGTTTCCCAATGTAATTGGCATCTTTAGTACCCGCATTCTCTAATGGCTTAGTCGTTTCTCGTCCCTTTTCTAGTCTCTACTGCATATTCTCTCATGCATACCATCCACCTTATCATTTATGAGCAATAGAGTATTTAGGATCTTATGCGATACATCCTCCTCAAGATTATCGGCCATCTTCACAGCTTGCTATTTCACCACCTCCCATTGGCTATTCATTGCTATTTGCTCCATCTTTCCTCGTGCCTCCTCGTGAGATAAAAGAACAAACGCCTCCATTGCTTTGGAGGCATCTACTCTTATCTTATCCGTATCTCTCAATCCATGGTAAAAGGTTTGCATTAAAATCCATGAGGGATATCATGATGATGGCACTTCCTCATGGACTCCTTAAAACGCTCCCAAGCTTGATCAAAACTCTCCTAGGTTGTCGCTTGAACCCCAAGATATCTTGGCGTAACTTAAAGGTCTTTCCTATAGGAAGTACTTATTCATGAACTTTTGTAGCAGCTTCCTCCCGTGTCGTGATTGATATAGCCTCTAAAGAGAAAAGCCATTGCTTAGCTTTATCTTTCAAAGTGAAAGGAAAAGTCTCACCTTAATGTTCTCCTCGTGAACCGATTCCGCTTCACGGTACTAACGATCTCTAAGAAATTCATCACGTGAATGCCAGGATCTTCATTCAGATACCATGAAAAGTGGAATGGTTTGTCACCATTTGAATGACATTAGGTTTCGGGTGATAAACTTCAAGAAAGAAATTTAGGCACTACGATAGCAGAATGAATTGTTCAATGGTAGGCGTTGCATAGCTTTGCAAAGTACGCCTTTCCCATGCAAAATTACAAATTAGTTAACAAAATTTGCATTATTAAAATTATTTCCATTTACCTGGTCGGGCGTTATTCAAGAATGCTTCCATGTCCGAAAGTCGATTGATGTGCTCCTTCAGATTTTTCCTCGCCTTGCTCTTCGTTTGGATCCTTAGAAATCCGGGTAGCTTGTTTGTTGTTTTTTAATTTTTTTTTGCAAGACAAAAACAACAATAAACAATTAAAATACGCCAAGGCTACTGCCTTTGGCGAGACTCTAAAATAGACAAAAATAAAAATAACAAAAACAATGAACAATTAGAAACTTTAATGGCTAATCCTTTAACTAGACTTAAAAAATAAAAACTAAGCTAAAACAGACTCTAAAAATACTAAAAATACAAAAACACAAAGTATAAACTGTGTAAAAACAAAATAGAATGTATAATCGCCTGCATTTGTTTTACGACTCTTACAAAGTTAATTCTATGTTATAAAAACTAATTAAATAGACACTATTTACTTAATCTACTTTTAATAAAATAAGCTATACTTAATTTAATGACACGAGTCCCAGCGATGGCGCTAAAAACTTGATGCACCTTCATCAAGTTATAAAAATAACTCGATACCTAAATAACCAACTAGCAAGAGAACTAGGTTCAATCGTAGTATAGCTAGATAGAGTCGAGGTCGATCCCACAGAGACTCAAATTAAAACGCAAAATAACTTATTAAACTAAAAGCAATTAAAGGCGGTCTACGACCAACAAATAACGTAGAAATAAAGGTTGACACGATAGAAAACACAAAGACTAACAATACGACACAAATAATAAAACACTTATTTTTATGGTTTTATAAGACTCTAACAAACGGTATTGATTACGCTAGTAGTAATTACTCCCCATATATGTATATCTCTAAGCCGAGATGTAAAAAAGACATTAAGGTTGATTATATTTTGGCCACGGAGCCATCCCCTAAACCGGATCTAATTCGTGAACGGATAGAAGATCCCTATGCTTAATTACTTAATCCTTCCTTGGACAGATAGAACATCATATAACAAGCATGCTATACCAAAACTAGGGATGCCGATCTAAAATCGCCACCTCGCTCTAGGCAACCACCGTGGACGGGTTGGCACACCTCCTAAACGATCGGCTAACTAATGTCCTAGTAACATGACAATTTTCACAATATATCATATTAATTTACGAGAACGATGTAACAAATTGGCCAGATCTATTACATGTGTATATGAAAAACGCGAAAAGCACGACGCGTGGCGAAGCCGTTCACGTAAAATTACTAGAATCTTGATGGCTAGATCTAACCATATAGACCGTGGTAGATCTAGACCGGTGACTCTAGAATCTTCTCGTAAAACGCCTTCGTACGGCTTAGATCTACATGGATATGGGTTTGCTAATTAACTACATCACGAAATCAATACACAAACAACTACTCCATAACGAAATAAAATAGATCTACGAATAAAAACGACATATTTGGATAGACATTACCCTCGTAGACGGAGGGTCCTCCGATCCTTCAATGCAATCTCTAATCGATGAATCCATCGCCTCCGTGATGAAGAAACATAATATAAAATAAGAAGAACTATATTGATAAACTAAAAGTATTGTAATATTGTGTTTCTAGAGTGTATATGGTGTGTAAAGTACAGCTCTATTTATAAGGGTTCAAGCTAATTAAAAGATATACTTCAAAATATCAAAATAATAAGAGATAACTCCCGGCCGATCTCCGGAAAATAGCAAAATGCGCCCCCCCTTGGTGTGTGTGGAAGGGGACGCCACTCTTGGATTGATTTGCCGGCTTTTGTCATGCTTTACTCCTCTTCTCGTGGTTATCCGATATTTATCTTCAATGCATCTTGGATTTATCTTGAGATTTAATTCCTCCATTTGTATTTATCCTCCAAAAATTATCTCAATCTACAAAATAAATATTTATCCCAAAATAAATCATATTTAAATAATAATGGATAAATACCTAATTATATAATAAAAACGGATAAATACAATGAAAACGGATAAATACCAAATTATATCTTATTAATCACATAACATTAAATAATAAATATAAACATGTGATTTAATATAAAATATATATTATTAATCCCGATTTAAAGACAATGTTGATGACTTTTACGGGTATAATTTGACCGTCATAAGGCATACATACAGCTAGAGAATAGGCTACTCTTGGCCATAGATAAGTACTAAATAACGAGGATTATTTTACCGAGTATACCTGCATGTTTATGTATTTTATAAGCATTAGAATGATTTTTTCTGATGCCTATAATACACAAACATTATATTTAGCAAAAGATAGTCGTGTTACACAAAAGGTTCACTGGCATTGTTTAAAAAACAAAATAGCACCAGAACTTGACACTCCTTTTCTTTATTTTTGATTTTCTTGATTGGGCTTTCAAGTCCAGAAGTTGCTTCAATTGCTTTTCCAGCAGCATTGGTAGCATATGGATTAAATGATAAAGCATACATAAGAAATGTTACCTATTGGTTCGTTGTGTCCGATCCATTTATAAAGCTCTGAAAACTTTATAAAGTTGAAATGCATGGGATACTGTAAGGGACTGCATCTTCAATAAGCTCTACATATGTATAGTGAGTAAGAGTCCATACGTAACCATAATCACCAATTTCAAATTCTGGATTCGCTTCTTTAATAAAAGTGTTTGACAAATAGTAGCGATCGTAGGGCTGCATTAGTCTGTTAGACATGCTGATATTCTGTTAATAAGCAACAACTCATCTCATGGTACCCTTTGAAAACAGCACGGATAGCAAACAGTTAACATACATAAATTCGTTAATCGCTGCAAAATTCAATTGAAATGACATTAAAGCCTAATACGGCATGAACTTTAACAAGCGAATAATGATGTAGGCATGAATACACTTTTTCTATATAACCATGAACATTACAATTGCGAACAAAAAAATCTGTCATGAATCATAGGGGCACAAAAATGAGAAAACATGAAAGCTAACACCCCACAATGAAATATACAAGAATGAGAAATATGTGTATTGTACAACAAAGGATAAAGTCGAGGATCACACATAATAATGCTATCTGTTCAATTTATGATCATAAATAGAATAGTATGCAAATGGTAAACAAAACTAAAGTTTTCATAGAGTCGTCTTATAGAGACCCTTGATATTTTAATCAGGCGTGCACTATCCACAGTGCACAATTTTCAGTCGTAGAATGACAAACATGAAAACATAAACGTTTCGCCTATCATCTTCTTAGCTTTCTTGGATTACCATCTCTTTCAAAAGCTTAAGCTTGAGAAAGTGAGTGGTTTAAATATTTAAACATAACACACCTGGACACTTTTCTTGCAGCATGAGTAAGAGAAACATAACTATTATCAACCAATCAAAAGAATGCTAAGTAATATGGTTCACCAAAACAGTATTATGATTTGAGGCAGAGCAGACAATGTATGAGCTGGGAATTTATCTATCACGCCATCAATTTGTATAGATAATATATTATCTGCAAACCCATTTTCCATAGACCTTACAAATATTTAGGTGAAAGTTGACCGCTCAACAACTAATATAATTTTATCATCCTATATGATCCCATGGCAAGAACATCTATCAAACTTGATCGAACCACACTCAAAGAATCAGGTTTTGATGACCCAAGTCCCACTTAATCATATCTTTTACTCGGGATCATGTATTAGTTTGGAACATCGGTCTTGTCTGTATTCAATGCAGCGCAAGCTTACAGACAAGATTAAGTACTCACAAACATATAAAGAGCAGGACTGCTCGAGAGGGTTTAACAAGAAAATATAACCACTAAAAAAAGGTTCACACTTAATCATATCCTGAATCTTAGGGGCACAAAAAAATTAAAAATTAACTCTATTGCTGATGATGGAGAATCAGTAAAAAGAAAAATAAAGGTATACCAAACTGATTATGCAAAACAACAGCTAATCGAGCTTAAAAAATCTTGAACTTGGTAGAATAAACTCCAAGGGCAAACAAAAAGACCATAAAAATGGATATATTCACAAAAAGTAAACAGAACAAAAAAAAATCGTTTTGTTACCTCCATATCAGTCAGCACATATCCTTGATATTTTTTCCCAGATTTCCCAATCTTTACATCATCTTTTCACAACACATAGACTATAACAGTCCAAAACCTTTTTGAACCTGGTAGATCAAAAGCATTGCATATTTGCATGCCTTGGTTGTTCTACCAAGAATAAACAGATGGTGTGTTGGTTAGAGCTTCTATGCACACGAACAATTTGAATGATGTAATCTAATCATATTACTTCTCAACAATGGTAACATTGATCACATGACCAAGGAACTAACCAAAACATAACAACATCTGATTTAATATAATAAAGTTGAGACAATAAGTGAAGCATATTGCAGAAGTACCAGAAGAGCTGCCATTGCAGTTGTACAAAACACGAAGAACCAGCAACAATATCACCGTCGTAACACACCAGTCGAACACCGTAGTCTAACACCAACAAAAACAAGGAACAATATCAAAGACATTAATGTTATAATGGAGATATTGCAGTGCAATCTCAGTTCTATTACATTTGGTAATTGAAAAATTCACAAACACCCAATTATCAAAGGAATTAAAAGAAGATCACAACTCTCCATTATCAAATAACAACAAATCTCCAAATCCATATCACTTTCAAAAACAAAAACAAAATGTTTTAAGACATCATAAATAATAAATTAGATGCACTGTGCCATCTATTCGTGCAGTACTTTAAAAACAGGGACCATAAATATGTTCAAGAAAAATAGCATCCATATAGCACAAAGGTCTAGCATTTAAAAAGCTCAAAAATTTAATGCTACCGACATTTATAAGTGCCCTTATACCTTGGTTTTCTCAATGAATGCATAGGAAAAATACATGTTCAGCGCCATTTTCTTTATCCTATGTCGTAGACCTCTCTTCATTAAACTCAATAGTTTTTTTAATCAATAAGCAAGAAAGATTTTTTTTTCTTCTTTTACTTGTCATTTAGTATGATTTCCTCTCCTATTAAATATTATGGTTGTACAATGGTACTTCACTGGCATGAATTTCAAAATTATGAATCACTTTGGTTTTCAAGATACAAATCATGATCTTGTTACTTCAACAGCGACGAATTTTGAAACGGTCATGAAGCATGTATTATGATTACTGAGTAGTTCTTAAACCATTTAGAGATGTGTGTCTTTAAAGGAACCACGCCAAATCTACTGTTTTTGGCACCCACAGTACAATCAACTTTATTTCAAGCGATTCCACAGCTGAGAATCGATTTCCCACCGTGTGAAAGTCAGATTCTCAACTCTATAATCGACTTTATGCCAGTCGATTGTTTTCGGTGTGGTGCCCTTAAAATCGCACTTTACACTACATCACATGATATAAGTGTAACCCTGCAATAATTAGAACCACCCATTCATCACCAATCAAACCTTAGTAGGATTTGATTAACAAGAAACACCAGGACAAAATTAAAACTTCTATAAAATCATCATCATGTCCAGCTAGTTTCATCAGAGATTTATATATGACTGATTCTGTTTCCAGTATCCTGTATTACACAGATCGTGAAGCTAAAGCCCTTATAACCCAACTACCCAAGGATGATTAAGAAATCAATCGCTACCAGTTGTTCAATTTTTCTTCCCAAAATGCTTTGTATTAAGTAGTGATTTAGCAAATTAAACAAAAACAACAAAAAAAATAGCTATGATGTGAGACTAAAGCTACCAAATCAGTCAACCCAAATACACTTTACATCAATTAAGTTCAGATTTGGAAAAAGTGCATCAGCAAACAAGGAATGAACTCTATTTGGTAAAAGTGTATTAGCAAAGTAAATGCACAAGGCAAAAGCAGTAATTCCAACAAATACAGCAGAACAAAAAGATGATGAAGTGAAATCCTAACATGAACAAATATGTATTCACACACAAATAAAGGGAGCAGAGTAATACATAACCCAAATCAATAAATTTCAACTAACAACACATCATTGTAAACAGAGAATGAAGGAATTTAAAGCCTCAAATAAATATGCATGCACATATATAATAAATAATCAATACAGAGAATAAAAGAATTTACCCGCTGAAGCTGTCTTAACTGCTTGCTTGAACAGAGAAAATCTGAGGAGTAGAAAATAGTGTTTGGTGACTATAAGGACAAAAAATAATATGGTTTATAAAGAGTTCAAAGCCATCGAATATGAACTGAAAAGAAAAGAAAAATTAATGCTATTATCCAGTCAAAAACCTTCAATCAAATACTCACCGTAAAACCCTTCGATCGACATAATATCCGCAGAAATAAACCACCGTGTAAATGTCTTCTTGTACTTTCATCAGCCTCCCCTTTTTCACTCACCTTTTTCGTCCTTGATTAGACCTAATTCATCCCAAAGCGTGTACCCATAGCTCAATCCATTGGATAAAATGCAGTAAAATCTTCGCCGGATACTATCATCCTGGTTTCCTCTTCAAAATCCAAGAAACGGTAGCTGTATTGATGGAAAGTGAAAAGACCTTTTGCAGCCGGGTGAATGAGGAGAATTGGGGGAAGTTTTCAGGACACTGTGAAATGAAAAAGTATATACGTAAAAAAGAAAAGAAAATATATACTTTTAATGTCTTGATCATCTGTTAAAAAAAACGGGAAGAAGAAAAGTAAATGTATAAAACGCCACGTGTCAGCACAACAATTTTCCTTGCAAACTGCTGACGTGGATGATTGTGGGAAGAGCATTTTGATGCTTTTAATAGTAGATAGATAAAGGAGAGCTAGTCTTAAGAGTGAACGAAGACAGTGTGGTCTTCAATGTGATGAAGACGATGGGTTACGCGTGAGATGAAGGAGAAGCATGCTATATGCTAGATGACATTGATGGGCTAGTTTTGAAGTTACAACAGCAATTGGCAGTTGATCCTGAAGTTGCAAAAACTTTGATGTTGAAAGAAGAAGAAGAAGATGAGGAGAAAGTATGGCCTGGGTGCAGCGAAGGTCATGTGTAAAAAATAGAACCTATATCTTCTGTGGATATAGGAGTACCCATTCATAGACCTTCATGGCACAAATTCTTTGATTTGCAATTGACTGGAAAGATAATGAAATCATCATTGGAAGAACCACCAAAAAATTTAACGCTTAAAACTTTGTCCTCTCATCTAAAGTATGAGTACTTACAAGATGACACTCTCCCCCTGATTCTTTTAGCAGCCTTATCACCGTTAGAGGAGGAGAAACTTTTAAGAGTACTGAGGGAGAATAAAGGAGAATTTGGATGGACCATCGCAGACATTCGAGGAATAAGCCCCTCGGTGTGCATGCATAAGATCTCTGTGGATCCCGAGAAGAAAGTAGTGGCTCAACCTCAGAGAAGGTTGACACCGCAGTTGAAAGATGTTGTTAAGGAAGAAATCATAAAAATGCAAGAAATGGGAATCATATTCCCAATTGCTGACAGTGAGTGGGTAAGCCCAATTAATGTGGTGCCTAAGAAAGGAGGATTCACTGTCCAACCGAATGAGTTTGACGAATTGATCCCTGTAAGACTAATTACTGGACATCGAGTCTGTATCGACTTCAAGAAACTGAACGACGCAACTCGAAAAGATTATTTTCCCCTACCATTTATCGACCAAATGCTAGAGAGATTAAGCGGTAATGCTTTTTATTGTTTCTTAGATGGATATTCTGGTTACTACCAGATCCATATTGCTCCAGAAGACCGTGAGTGACTGTTAGTCTGTTACCTTTTGAGAAACGTTCTCAAGTATGATTAAGTAATTTTAATCCTTTTAAAATAAGCAATGACACGAGCATCTACGTTTTAGTAGTTAAAGACAATGAGACTACATATTTGATGTAGTGCTCTAAGACTTTAATTACTAAGCAAAATGATAACTCATGATATGATTAAATCACTTGAAATGAGTTTCAACAAATTAATCATATATTGATACGACGATGTCCAATTGGTCATTCTCACATCACTAAAAAATTAATTCAAAATTAGATGTGTTGAATATACTGAGTCTCCTCTATTACCTTTCTGGGTCTTCAATCGAGCAGTTATTGCTTCGACTCTACAGGTTTTGCAACCCGTTGATGAGGTAAGCTTCCCCTCTGGGGAAATAAAAAAATTCACGCAAAAAAATATTTTATTGTGTTCATTCGTTTGTAGGCTCAATCTTTCCTTCTCTGAATCGATTTTGGTGATATCATTCTTTTATTGCATCGATTCTTTCCTGTTTTCTGTTATATCTCAATCATATGCACTAATTGATTGATTTTACAGAGCCAAACGATGAGATTTGAATCTGCCTTGGTCGAAGTTCATCTGGTGCTGAATAAGGTATGAAATCGGGGATTTCATCACCCCGATTCTACGCTGATACGACTGAAGATGAAAGACTCCGACGTTCTTGTTTTTCCGTTTCAACATGTGAAAAATACGAGCCTTTGACTACTACGAGACATTAAAGTTTGATTCTCTGAATCTGCAGTCAACACCAAATCAAGGTTGTATCTTTTCCGTTTTTAAGTTAATATCGTAATTTATTATCCTGATTTGAGCACAACATCTGCCTGATCTTGTTGCCTTTTTTTGTTTGATTTAAGGTATGACCCTTTCCGGAAAGCTGAGACTGAATGTATAAACCAATTCAGTCCTGATTCACTGTGGATAAAAGTATTTCCATTTTCAGAAATTGGTGGTACTCTTAACAGTGACTCAGCATTTACAAACCGGTGAATCCCTACCCGGTTTGCTCAGGTATAAGGCTTGACCCTTCTTGGTGTACGGATTAGGTAATTTGACTAAGGGTCTTACACCCTAGGAAGTCAAGGGTCGAGTCAATGCTGAGGGTAGTGACCCAATGATGCCCTAAAATCAATTTCAGACCATTTGGCATCATATTTGGTTCTGAATTTGGTTTTAGGATTAGGTCAGGTTCAATTGAGGTAAGTTGCTAAATGTTTCAAATTGAACTAGACCAAATCGGGCGCCTTAACACTGTGCTATTAGAACACTTTCTTAGAGAAATCAAACCAGTTTTTAAGGTGATTGTGTGGTTAATCAAATAATCTCATGGCTCATTGACCTAACATATCTGGTTCACTGACCATAAAACCTAAACTATGGTTACCATGATTGGATAGTCACCTTTGGTTATGGTGAGTGCTTGGTTCAATCAATATATTGTGAGGCTCATTGGCTAGTACTACTCCCAAAAGGGGTTTACATAGTCCTTTGATCTAAAATACAACTCAAGATTGACTAAGGCCGGATAATCACCTAATAAATGTGCCTCAGATTCCCTGATTTCTCTTGATACTGTTCACACCAAATCCTTTGAGGTTCAAGTCATACCTCAAGGCTATAAATAGCCAGTCATATCACACTGGATTGCGACAACTCAGAATTCCAATTTCTTGAGCAATCCAACATTCCTTTCACTTTAAAGTTTTTCTGTTTTTTGTTCGTGTCTAGTAACACAGAAGTAGAATTTGGTGCTTTGATCTTCATGCTGTGTAAATCAAAGCTTTGATTCTGGTCTCTGGCTATCGGAAGGAGTAGTACCAATCAATAGCCCTTGACAGAATCTGAGGATTGAGGTCTTCGGTGTTCCTCTTGAGAAGGTAACACATTGACTCTGTTCCTTGCACTTTTCTGTGATCTGTGAATGTTTATGATTGCCTTGAAAGTCTACATTACAGTAGTCTTTGCCTAGATACTGGTTTTCATTTTGTTGTTTGAGTCTGTTCTTGTGTTAACTCTATTTTTGGTGATTGGTTCTAATCTGATCACAGTAGTTGACAACGGTCTGATAGGTCTGCAACACCAAATCAGGACCGACCAGTGGGTTACATTGTCAGTATTGTGAGTCTAATCTGAACCAATACCTTAAAGCTTAGTTCTTGCACTTTGACAGAAGTCTTATGTCTTAGATTCTGGTCTTTGTGCTGTTTGATTCTGGTCTGAGTGTTTTGTTTTGATCCCCCATAAACTGGCTTCAACCTTGATCATTAGCACACTTTTCTGTGTTGCTGTTCATCAAAGTGTGAAACACCCCTTTTTGATGTTTAATTAAGTCTGCAAGTCTGTTTGTATTTGTTTGCTAAATCCTGAATTCTTGCTGAATCTGAACTTACTTTGATCCTGCCTTTCCAATCTTGCATTTGAGCTTGACAATAACTTGTAATAGGGTTAGTTTGTAGCTGTAGATTACTGAACATTGTATTCAGTTTGTGAAGGACTAAGGTCTGATAATCTTGTGAATTCAACTTGATTATCCCTACTTGTTCCTGACTGAAAGTTCAGTCCTCTTCTGATAATCTGAAGTGTAATTTACATACATTGCTGTTGCATCTTGTTTTGGATTATCTTGGACAAGTTTCTGATCTTGTAATTTTAGATCTTGATTTGTAATTCTGTGTATTGAACTAGCTAAATTCTTTCTGTAACAAGTAGCCTTCTTGTATTAGACACCTGCCCTTCCTGAACTGATTTGTTGCTAAACCGTATATCATATTTGGTCAGCTCTTTTATTCAGTTTTATTATAGTATACTTTCTGTCTGGTCATATATCCTTTTCTGCTATTCAGTTTTATACTTAGTTGATCATTTGGTTTATTAGATCAATTAGATTAGTCACCTGCACATTGTTTTCTATATGTTTTTATGCCAATCTGTTGTAGTTGAGTTTTAGTGACAGTTCCACAAATGTCACTATAAGTCTCTTCCAAAATCTGCTTGCAACCTGTTCGGTTAATCAAACTAATCTACAAGTTGTAACCTTTTGCTGTTTTCTTGTTTGATCAAATTTGAACCAAGTTTGCAAAGTGCTGTATTGCTTTTATTATTTGTTGACTACCTGCATCGTGCCACTTTGTTTTTATCACAACAAATTAATTACTCTTGATCACCAAGGTTTTATAACACAAGCGAATAACCGACTAAGTTTGCTTCCGCCTTAGTTGTTTAGTACTGGTGTTGAATTATCGAAAAAGAGTTTGTAAATTGGTTAACACTCTATTCAACCCCCTCTAGAGTGTTTATTTGCGCCATTATCGATCAAACAGAATCTCATGCGATACTCGCAACCAACCATAAGCACACACGGATCACTATCCGCGGGGACTCGGACTATCTTTACATCAAAAACTCCAAATGACCAAGTTAAATGGTGATGCCTCAACACTGATGACGGTCAAAATATACCCGTAAAAGTCATCAACATTATCCTTAAATCGAGCCTAATGATATTTATTTTATATTAAATTACATGCTTATAATGATTATCTTCTATTGTGTAATTTAAAATATATAATATGGTATTTATCCATTTTGTATTATTTAAAAGAGATAATTTGGTATTTATCTGTTTTTATTTATAATTTGGTATTTATCCGTTTTTATTATTTAAATATGATTTACTTTGGGATAAATATTTATTTTGTAGATTGAGATAAATTTTGGAGGATAAATGCAAATGGAAGAATTAACTCTCAAGATAAATCAAAGGAAATTCAAGATAAAGATCGGATAAGCACGAAAAGAGGAGTAAGGCATGACAAGAGCCGGCAAGCCAAGCCGAAGCTTGGGGACATAATGGCGGCGGCCCTTCCGCACGCAAATAGGGGGGCGCATTATTGTTTTGAGATCGGCCGGGAGTTATCTCTTATTTGTTTTGATATTTTGAAGTATATCTCTTAATTAGCTTAAACCCCTATAAATAGAGCTGTATGAATTTCATTTAACACATCTCAGACACCCCAGACACTTTTTTACACTTTACACAATTCATAATAAAATCCTCAGTTTTTCTTAGAGCAGTTTTTATGCAAGTTCTGCAATAATGTAAGTTCTTGTATTTATTTGTTCTTAGTTCTTTGTAAATAAGCCCCCAATTATTATTTATCGTTTGAGGTTGTTCGTTCTTCACCGGAAAATGTAGATCTAAGGATACGATATGAGGCAGTGGGGATTCCTTGTCTATAAGGATCCACACCCTAGATCTGTCATCCGGTGACCTATAGATGACTTTGGTATGATCGACAATTGTGTTTTTAGAAGATCTATATAATTGCTTTATGAACTTCTATTTTATCCGTTACGTATAGAGAAACGCTAAGATTTGGTTGTTCGTCGCGTCAATCTAGCCACGTCTTTATGGTGTGATTGTCCACCTAGAATTTCTTATCTTAGTAGGTATGGCTACGGCTACGTTGCTCGTCTGTTTTAATTAGCGTATTATTAGGAAATACCAATATAAGGCTCATAGGTCGGCTCATGAATTGATCTTCCGGGACTTTCAGCGAGATCTAGATCTGTTCTGTATTTGGGAATTGTCGACACCTAGTTATACGGAAATCGTAGATTAACATGAGACCATACAGGTGATTGCTAATGGGACAGAGACTGATGCGGTCATCTAGGAAGTACGCCTAATCACAGGAATGTTGCCTAGGTGAGGAATACGGTTAATATCGGCATCCCTAGTTTTGCAAGCGTGCAAGTTTATGAGATGGAGGCCGAAAAAGCGAGGCACGTAATGTAGCATAGTGATCTAAATGGCCTACCCGGAGCTAGATCTAGTTTAGGGGATGACTCCCGTAGCCAATATAAAAGAAATACGAATCGGATTAATAGTTCTCGAGTCTAGCTTAATTATATAGAATCTCTAGATCCAAACGATAACATAATAATTGGGGAGGTTAATTACGTTGTTTATGTGTTGCGTCAAGTCGTGTCATTTATCTTTTCTTGTCTTTTGTTGGTGGTAGACCGCCTTCGTGACCTTGATATGAGTAATTAATTGTTTGTATATAAATGACCCACAATTGGTTCCCTGTGGGATCGACCTTGATTCGCTATAGCTATACTACGATGGACCTAGTCCTCTTGCTAGTATTGGTTTATGGTGGTCAAGTATTTTATTATCACTTGATCTACGTCATCATGTTTTTGGCGCCGTTGCCGGGGAACCAATGGTCAATTTTATATATAAATAGTTTTTCATTCATGTCGAGTTTTCGCTTTTAGTCTCTGCTTTTATGTTTTCGAGTCCTCCGGTTGTTCGCTCTGTGTAAAAATTCCGAATCTGAATACCGGCTTCGCCTCAGCGAGATCGCCTTCGCCGCCAATGAGCCTGTTCGATTTTCTGAATTTCGCGTCTCTGTTATCTCCAGATGTTTAATCCGTAGGTCCGAGAGCAAAGCATGGGAAACCATGTTAAAATCGATCTACGGTCCGTTTTGTTTTTCTTCTGTTTGCGGAAACCAGGAAAGCAATAATCAGAGTCAGTAATTTTTCGTGGGCGCTAAGTAAATAACCCAGCAACATGTGGAGCTACGAATCTACGATGGGAAAAGTGATGGAGGCAACACCTTTAAAGCACCAAGATGGCTCCAAGAAAATAAATATTAAAAGGTTCGAATTATTCGTGGTACAATGTTGAAGGCAAGGTACTACCCTTTTTTTTGCTTATGTTTTACTATCTTTTGGTTTTTTGAACATAAGTTAGTCCTTACATGAACCTGAGTATGAAACTTAGCCTGGAGTTGGTTTGTAAGATTAATTTTATTAGTGTCGAAGGTTCTGCCCCAAATCCGTCTCATCCAGAGGGTATAAGGAAACATGTAGTAGTTGAAGGAAGCAGTGAATAAAGAGTTCCTCGTAGTTCTGTTAAAATCTCATTGTCCTATGCATGAGATTGCTTCTAATGGCCATGGGAGCAAGCATTTGTGTAGTTTTAAGCATTCGCAATCTAAAGAAGACGTTGAGTTTTGAGAGAGCATAATGAAGCAGCATTATAGAGGAATGATTAAAATGGGTCCCTAGGACTAAATCTTCTTAGAATTCACTAATTCCTAAAACGAGAGCCGAGGTAAGAGCTTTGTATAAATGGTATGGATATATGTCGTTTCTTAGGTCTCTCAACCAAGGGAAGGATATTAATCCGCAAATGCGATTTGAGCCCACCTCATATAGTGCTCAAGGGGTCAATATCCAAGCATCCAAGAAGGATAATCGACAAGGATACTTTTTGGAAAGTCGAAATGAGGACTTTAAACTCGTAACTACTTCTAAAACCCTTAGGATTTCTTTTTTAGGATTTTAGGTTTTGTTTTCTTTGAGTCAAATAAGAGTAACGTGACATATGTTGAGGTTTTTATTTTGCCGTGTTCCGATGGCCATTAGGCTAAGGATGTGCAAAACTTTTTTACTCAATATAGGCCACGTGAAATAGAGTTTCTAGAGAGAATTCGAAATTGCTAAAGAAAAGGAAATTTAGCAATCAACCTTAAGATGGAAGCATTAAGAGAGCTTGAGAATTCATCAAAATGTAACAGAGAATGATTGGTGCAAACAAGAACGCTTTTGGTCAACCCCAAAACTTTTAGAATGGCGATCCGAGTGAAAATCCAAAGTTGTGTGCAATTCGCTCGCAACTACCCTTATCCTTTCCTTTATACCTTTTCACCCTTCAACCTTTTCGATCCTCTCACCAATCTGCCCCAACAGTTCACATTTCTAACCATTCTTTCATCCCCTCTCTTTCTTTCCATCTATTTCACTCTCCTACCCTACCCAATCGATCCCTTAAACAATACCCACCCTAACCCAATCCCTTAACCAATACCCACCCAACACACAATTTCTTACCCACCCTTTATCTTTTCTTACCATCCTTATATATCTTTTTCTAAACCCATCATACTCTCAAACTCCATTTTGTTTACCAAATACCCTTGTGTTGCGGAATTAGAAATATTGCTAAGTTTTAATGATTATCTTTTATCATTTTGGTTTTCATGATCCTAGCTGGGGTAAGTGTAGCTCTGACCTTAGCTCGATTTTAAAAGTTTTTGGTTCGATCAAAGTTAAACTTATCTTTCTACCGGAAGTTTTGAATTTCACACTTTTCTGACCCTTCCGGCATATAAATGATAATTTTTGTTCTAAGCTATCACACCAATCCGACCATGTTGATGACGGTGATGACTTTTACGTGATACATTGGGTTATTAGTAATTTCGAGGAGAAGCTACATCTCCCTAAGTTGTTGATATCCGATCCAAGCGAGAAGTTTCTGCGCTAAGTATCTGATTTTATCTTTAGCCGATAGGTCACATTCAATCTGTTATACCTTACCAAGTTTCTCTTTTACGCTGGATTAAATACCTTATCAATCCGGTAAACCTCGTGTTCTCCAACAAGGGGTAATGCTCTTTGATCTTCATCTTCTCCACCCGGTTTTAAGAATATTTAAGCGATGGAGGTTAATGATGCAGACTACCATCTTTAGTTGCTTGTTTATTTTTCTTTCTATTTGGTATTTTTCTTAGAAATCGTGTCTAAACGAGTTGTTTTAACCCCTTGGTTTTACTTGTCATTGGTTGTATGAAATGAAGTGGCTTACTTTGTTTTTGGATATTTTCTATCTAATTACTGCCACATTATTTTATAACTTCCATTGACATGTTATTAACGGTTTCGTGGAGTTTCTGTTTGGTTTGCTTCAACAGGTTTTCATTTGCTTATCCATGAAGTGCTTGGATTACTCCGATATTCTGCCTTTACTTGAGAGCCGTTTCCAGAGCTAAGTCTTTTTCTTAAATTCTCATTTTTCTTTGTCATTGGGGACAATGCCATGTTTAAGTGGGGGGTAGGAGACTTAGCTATGATATGTTATAATTGAAAATTGAATGAAACGGTGAAAATTGAAAAAAATTGAATAAATTCCATATTATTTATCTCGCACTTTAGAATTGTGAGTTCCTAGCCAAGAATTGATAGGAAAGAAACCAAGTTGCATGAG